>JAODTR010053015.1:0-17840 GCA_025399935.1 Amblyopsis rosae
CTATTCATTTTGCAACTCATTTGAGGAAAGAATGTGTGAGTTTTCATAGAAAACATGAAATTGTCTGGGTGACCCCATACTTTTGAACGGTAGTGTATATTGGTGGCAAAATTACACTGTGCCTTATTGGGATATACTGGAATATATATGAAGATTATTTTTGTAGCACGATTAGGGAATAAGTTGAATAAGCGTACTGTATGTGGATACAGATATTATATTATTAAGACGAATGAAGCAATAGCGGTTGATAATAATCTTTAGTTTTGTGCAGGTGTTTATTACACATGTGCACATGGTTGCATGACATTAGGTATCTGTGTACGTGTGCTATAGAGAATGCCCTCTAGCTGCTATATCATCTGTCTGGCCATGTGTTCCACACGTCAATGGCTCGCTCAGCGTAGGACAGCTCAAGGAATGTTCTCTCCTCTGCAGGTTGTGTCTGAGGAGCAGTGTTCACACAAGCAGCCCACTGTGGTTTGAGAGCCCCCGGCATCTGCACACACACGCAGAACAAGTGAAGATGATCCCCACCCCCGTGGCCTGGTTGCCTGTATTCCTGCTCTCCCTCTCCTCCTCCCTCCTGCTGTTCTACACTGGGGAATCTGCTGCCCTGTTTCTGCCTGACTCCAATGACCTGAAGCAGCTTCTGAGCCGCTATCAAGAGGAAGCAGACCAGAACAGCACCGGCAACCCGGCGGGCATTAGGACCCGGCGGGCCATTCGGTGGTCGGACCGCGAGGAGATCCTGCATTTGCATAATAGACTGAGAGGAGGAGTGTACCCGTCTGCCTCTAACATGGAGTACATGGTGAGACATACAGCCCTCCACCTCTGGTGACCTGTCCGTCACGTCTGGTCAGCGTGCACTTTGAAAAACTGCAACAATGACTCAGCAATATTGCTCTTTAAACGTTATACACTGTTTGCACATTCTGCTTACCCTGCTTTGATAAAACAAGTCTTTGTTTTTAGCGGTAACAACAGGAACCTCATTTTGGAGCTGCTGTTATTCTAGAATTATAAATACACTGTTTATCTTACCTGCTAAGAATGTCAGGCGCGTGAGAGGAAGAGAAGAAGGTCAGAGAAAACAAGGCAATGTAAGGAAATGTACAGGACACGCAAATCATTAATGGGCCAGTTAGAAAAGGTGTTATTTTTGAGAATGGATAAAGGAGTATTGAGAGTATTGCTAGCTTCAACGTTTTCTAGGTGGCATTGAGGTAAAGTGGTGGCCCCCATGTGTCTACATGTTGGGCAGGAGTCAGTGGTTTGGGAAAGGAGTGTGTGTGCGTGCACATCTGTCTGTTTGTTGTATGAGGTCTGTGTAAGTGTGTGTTCAGTGACCACCAGAGTGGCTGGAAATTTACTCAAGAGATGCACTCAGAGGGGCTACACTGTACGGAATCCTCCTTTCCGAGTGCCCCTCCTCCACCCCACCCTGCCCCACTCATTCCATCATGGCATCTTTCCTCCCCTGCCCCAACTGAAAAGAGAGACTCTCAGGACGTGAACAATTCAGCTGTGATTGCTGGAGATTTGTAGTGTGGCCGGGCTGAAGCCAGTGCTGTGCTTGTACCCTGCTCAGATACTACTCTGTGTGTGTGTGTGTGGGGGGGGGGAAGGGCAGGGGGGCGGGGCGGGGGGTCAACAAAGGTTGAATGGTGAGGTTGGTATGTGTTGAGCCAGGAGAACAAGCCTTAAGACGTATCCAGCTGCGTTTGACTGCATAATTTCTTCGGTTGGTTCTCCAATGTGTTATGCTAATAAGCGAGCAGCAGCTAATGGCCGTATGTTGTGTGTGCAGGTTTGGGACGACGACCTGGAGCGTTCTGCCACCCACTGGGCCGAGCAGTGCCAGTGGGACCATGGACCCGCTGACCTGCTGATGTCCATTGGACAGAATCTGGCCGTCCACTGGGGAAGGTGGGGCATGGTTCACACTCATATATGGCGTGGTCATGCAGCCTGCAGTCCTCAAGGTCTTTAGAGGGTCAGATAAGGTCAAGGTTTACAACCCTTCCCAAAATAATAACATAACAGATATGTAGTCCACCATAATACGCATGATACTCTGCACATGCTGATAATGTAACATTTCTATATACGTATGTGTCAATCAATCAGTCATTTAATAAAACAAATAGATTGTGTCTGACATTTACATGATATTTAAGTGAATGCAACTTGTGTTTGACAGCAACAGTAGGAGTACGACGACTATTCCCATTTCAGCAACCCCTCCCCTACCCCTTCCTCCGCGCTCCACTTACACATGCACTGAGCCCTTCTCAATACCGTAAAAAGAGATGTTTACAGCAGGGTGTGTGGCCCTGCTTAGCCTTTTGCTGCCGCTGATCTGATTTCCCCTGTGAAGGAGGGAAGCGAGCTGCCGCAGCCCCCGATCACTATAATCCTCTGAGGGCCTGGGGCCGGGGGGGGGGGGGGTGCATAACGTCTCTGAAGTCCCGCCAACACACCTGGCAGCCCCCCTGCCTGTTGTACTTGGATACCTGAAGACTGAGTCTACTGTTGTAGACTGACTGTGTGCGTGCGTGTGTGTGTGTGTGTGTGTGTGTGCGTGTGTGTGCCAGCGCAGGTACCGCTCTCCAGCCTACCATGTCCAAGCCTGGTATGATGAAGCGAATCACTACACCTATCCTTACCCTCAGGACTGCAACCCCATGTGCCAAGACCACTGCTCGGCTCCCATGTGCACCCATTACACCCAGGTGAGACGGCAAGCACGTGCAGCCAAAAAGGATCGCTGTGCTTTTTAGTTCTGAGCCAGCTGTCTGGTTTAAGGTTGGCTCTCGTGTGGCTCTGATTGATCATTTGTTCCATTTTAAACCGGTTTACAGTGCACAGCACTATTTTGGTCAGTGACATATTTAGAGCACGTGCTTTCTTTTACCATGGAACAAAAGGCACGTCACCCGACTGGGGTACTGCATGAGTGGTCTGCAGCCTTTTGTCGTTGTGTGTTACAGACTTAGTCTAACACTGGAGTATTATGATTATTGAAGGCTTTGTGCTGCGCTGAGTAACTGGCAGATAAAGTGGGCACCTGGGTAAATACCTGGGTGATATAGAGTCCCAGGGACTCTGATCTCAAGTGAGCTCAGTAGTTCAAAGCAAAGCGAGGCGAGACAGCGAGAAGACGGGCACACAAGGGGGACCGCGAGAGAGGCTTTTCTTCCCGTCTTTACTTTCCTACTCGGGGATGAGTTTGCAAAAACAACCCAGGCTCCTATTTCTGTCATCACCCTGCAACCCATTCCGTGGCATCTGGTAGCCATTCCCAGACAGACACACAGATCACCTCCCTGCTGGACGTACAGTATATTCCTTTGAAGGAGCTGGTATGCGGGGAACGGTGCCAAATCTCAGCATCCTCCCGTTTTGTCTGTCTTTCATTTCCTGGGAAGAAAGGCTGATGCTAATGCTACAGTACCTCTGCTGTGACAGGACATTTAACATTGCTTCGCACTAGTACTCGACAAACTTTGGCTGTCGGTAGGCCTGTCTGTGATGAGTCATTACTCCCATTCGCCCTAGCTTTACAGTGGGACCAGGAAAGGGACTCGCATTCCCCAGACAAGATAGAATGAATGCTTGACAGTTGGGAGAAAATTGAGGCATCGTTTTGGAGCACACCGCATATTATAAAGCATGTAAAAGCTCATCCTTCATATTTCATACCAGGGCTTCCCTTAGATTTTCCATTCAATAATCATTTTTGACTGGAAAAAAGTGTTAGAATGTCTTTACATTTCCTAGAATGATAATACCTGTGTCAAAGAGCACATTATGTCTTTCTCTTGGATAAAATGAAACGGCAGCTCTTTTTCCCTGTCCCTGTAGACACATTGCTCTGGCTCTGTCACTGTTGTTACTTCCTCTGGAAAGTCTGACTGTCCTATGAGGGTTTGCAAGAGGTGAGACAAGAAGGCTAGGAGTCAAGTCTAGTGTTTATGGGGCTTCCTACTGTGGTCTGTCTGTTAGCGTGTCTCGTTGACTTGTGCAACCACCTCAATCAGCATTTTGCTGCAAATGCTAACAGCAGCGATTTCAAGTATTTCATTATTTCTTTTCCTTCTCCCGTGTACAGCTGGTCTGGGCAACCACCAGCAGAGTGGGCTGTGCTGTGCATGTGTGTCCAAGGATGGATGTGTGGGGCGAAATCTGGGAGAATTCCGTTTACCTCGTGTGCAACTATTCCCCCAAGTAAGATCAGTATGGCTTTCACATCCCGCCCTCCATCAACATTTCTGGTACTGTTTACATTCTCCCTGGCACTTGCATATGTTTGCCTGTATGTGTACCTAACAGCGCTGGTGCCGATATGTGGTGGTGTGAGGGGGGTTTAATCCGGTCTGCCCAATGTTAATGTTCAATTGTTTGTCTAAGGAGTATGTATGACATATTGAGGGCATTATGAATTCCACAAGAACCCCGGCTTGAAAAAACAGATAATGAAGTTGGAGGAAAGAAAAATATGAGCTTAACAGGCACTTGTATTCCAGGCAGCCCTGAGTCTTTAATTGCTATAGAGACAACTGAGAGTATTTATATTAGCCAGTGGGACAAATGAGTATTGGGTTTGATCATACGGAGAGGAAGCTGAAGTAATTACCAAAATGTCTAGAGCCAGGTGATGCCTGATGAATCAAAGTGTCTGTTGTGAACTTCTCCAGGGGCAACTGGATTGGAGAGGCTCCATACCAGCCAGGCCGTCCATGTTCCCAGTGCCCTCCAAGCTATGGTGGTGGATGTAAGAACAACCTCTGCTACAAGGGTGAGCAACTCAATGAGATTTAGCAACAGCTTCTCTTTAAATGCTATATACAGTTCAGGGCTACTTGCCCATGTGTGACCTTCATGCTACTGTCCTCTAGACTCCCAGCGTTCAGAGATCGAGGATATGAATGAGGTGGAGAAGCCTCAGGTTCCTTTACCACCTCGAACCACCACTACCAAGCCTGCCCCCAAACCCAGGGCTGCTTCCCCCAAACGACCAACAGCAAGGCCTTCCAGCCCTAAACCAGCCTCCACCAGACCCTCTCCTGCCAAGACCCCTGCCAATACCTTCCTGGGTAGCTATAGTGGTTGCAAGAGGTTTTACTTTATAACACTTCAGCAGCTTTTTAATTCAAATGATTTCCCATTTTTCAGCCCAGAACATTAAGTGTGAGACTAGAGTACGGGATAAATGCAGAGGAGCAACCTGCAACAGGTGAGTTTAGTTTGTCATGGGTCTTGGCGTCAGTATCACTTTCCAAAATCATCTCACTCCTGTCCTGTGTGAATCGGCAGATATAACTGTCCTACAAACTGTCTGAATAAGAAGGGCAAGGTCTGGGGAACTGTCTTCTACGATGTGGTGAGTCAGTGTATTTGTTTTGATCAACTCACTAAACACTAAAACATTCTACAAAATCTCATATTAACACAATATTGTGTATTTGTGTGTTTTGTTTCAGCAATCAAGTATTTGCCGTGCTGCTTTACATTTTGGTGCGATTGATAACAACGGAGGCTTGGTGGACATTATAAGAAAGGACAGGTTTCCATTTTTTGTCAAGGCCACAAAAAATGGTGTTGAATCTTTCAGGTGAATATATTTACATGGCTCTAATCTGCCACATTCAAATATACGTATATTGTTATGTACTAATGTTATTACTGCTGGACTCCTTACACAACTTTTCTTTATGCCATTTTACATGTCGTAAAAGTTTTATTTCTAATGACCCTGTTGCCTTTCATAGTAAATACAAAGCCAGTAATGCATTTGTTGTGGCCAAAATGGAAGGTAAGCAAAGCTTGATTCTAATTCAAATAAACTACAACATATAATAAGCTTGTTATCTGTAGAAGACGTACTATTTATATTGATAGTTTTTTTTTTCTCCTATGTCTGGCAGAAATGTCTGTTGACTGTTATACTACAGTGGCAGAAATCTGCCCCTTTAAAAAACCTGCTACTAACTGTCCAAGGTATCTTACATTCATTATTTCAGATTTTCTCTACAATGCTTTTAATAATAGAATTCAAACAGCAGTGAATGAAACATAAAAACATAACATTTTACCTTTACTGTATGCTCATTCTAGTGTTGTATACAATTGTTTAGGGTGTTCTGTCCAGCTGACTGCAAGACTCAGCCATCTTACTGGTCACCTGTGATTGGGAACAACATCTATACAGATGTAAGTGCTGTACAGTCCTTTCAATTCGTACATTAAGAATGAAGCTTTTGTGTGATCATTGTCTACACTGAGGACATCTCGTACATTGTCTGATGGCGATTAAGCATCTTGGGGAAAGGTCCAATATTTCTGGGATATGTCCAGGGTTCCGCATATGTCCAGGGTTCCGGATATGTCCAGGGTTCCGCATATGTCCAGGGTTCCGGATATGTCCAGGGTTCCGGATATGTCCAGGGTTCCGGATATTTCCAGGGTTCCGCATATGTCCAGGGTTCCGCATATGTTGACCGAGACTTCCTCTTCCATCTGCTGGTCATTGTTACAATTGATTGCTACAATCCGACGTGAGAAATTGGCTATTTAAAACAGCATTATTTATTAGATGCATATATTTGGGGTCACTACTTTCACCTTTATTACAATTAAAAGGTTGATTGTCACTGAATAAAAAGTTATATCTTCCAAAAATGTGACTAATTATTGAAATATTGCCAATTTAAAAACAAAATATGTCAGATGGATGTTTTTTTATCTGAACTCTTCACGTTTGTGGTCATGCAGTTCAGTGTGGTATCAGTGTTCATAGAGTATACTGTATCTGGACCCGTGACATGATTTATGTTGGAGAGGTGAGTGTGGTCTGTGCCCCTCAGTGCCGTTAAGAGGCCATGCAGTATTTGTGGTGTGAGGCAGCCACTGGGATTCTCTCAACAGCCTCTAGCCTGGCCACTAGCCTGGTAGATTGGCCTTGGCCTGCTCCAAACTTGCTAAGGGCTGGAGAAGATCATGAGGAAAAGCTTTAAGGGCATTTCCTAAGGAAAGGAGGCCTCTTTAACTGCAGGATGGTGTAATTGTCAACTAATTCAATTGAAATGTAATGAGGCATACGGCATCACTTCCAAAGTAATGGTGGTTTAGTTTCAAGGTAATGCATATACTTACAGTAGTCATACATTATGAAACAGTCGCCTATAGATGCCCTCTACAGTTGTACGCACACACACACACACACTGTAGCATGCACACGTTTACAGCAATGTCAAGCAGCAACAGGCTCAGTCACACAACAGATGTGTGTGGGAGTGCAAGGCTATTACTCATCTGAATAATTAATCAGATTTTAGTTGTCTAATAAGCACTGATATACAATATGCTCAACTCTGCTTGGTCTGTTTTTACACTAAAATAATGAATGAGGCTGTTCTAATCTTCTGATAAGGTTTATGGTCTGTTGTGTTAAGAGTGACGTTTCTGGCGCAGACTGTAGACTCACTGTTTATGTTGAGTGTGTGCGTGTGTGTCTACAAGTGAAATACAGTGCAAGAGGCTAATTGCAGATTTTATGTAATGTTATTGCAGGGCCTGAAATACATGTGTATGTCTGTAGTATATATTTGCATTTCACAATCACGCAATACTGTAACTCAGTGTAATGGAAAGGCATAGCCTCCAAAGCCTTATTCTGATATTTCCTCTGCTTCCACTCTGCTATGCCAACTCGCACAGAACTCCAGTATCTGTAAAGCAGCTATCCATGCAGGGGTGATACGACCAGATGGAGGCTATGTGGACGTGATTGCTCTGGACAAGAGAAAGAACTATGTTGGTGTCCTGAAAAATGGCATCCAGTCTGAAAGGTATGTGGACACTCTTTTGTGAACACCGATTTGGCTGATTAAACTGCCTGCTGGTTTAATTAGTTGATTGAATATAAACTGAACAAGCAGTGTGCACATACACCTGAGAGCAATTCTAATCAGCGCCACATAAACTCAAGACACGTGTTCAAGGCGTCATTCTTGCAAACTTTGAACTCAACTCACAACAGTGCGCGGTCCTCCGCGCCGCCGCCTCAAAGATAGAAACGCACTGTGAAGAAAAGCGTAGTGCTACGGCTTTGTTGATAAGAGCGGTGTTCGCCACTTTGTTTATGTTCCTATTTATGGAGCTGGGCTGTGGAAGTATCAGGTACATTTTTTCAACATGCACGCTAGCGAAATGCAAAATATGTATTGTGTATTAGCTTTACCTTTTTAAATATTTATTTTCACTGTTTACAGAAGGAGAAAATATACCTCCTCATTAACTTAAACTTTCTTCATATAACCTGTAAACAGAGAATATCTTAATTCACACAACTTCGTTAATACCTCTAACTCTGAGTTGGCTGAGACTATATGTATGTTTGAAGTTAGTTGACGTTTTAATGCAAAAATTAAATATACTAAAATAGTGTGTGCACACCTGAGAACTTCTAATCACATTATCTTAAACACCTGTGTGGACATAGACTTAAACAATTAATTTGCAGGACAAGAGGAAAGTTTACCCCTCATTGGTAGCACATTATGCAGTGTTCCTTTGCTGCAGCATTCCTCACATGTTATGCCTAGTGTATGGGGATATAGCATTAGGGCTTTTACCCTCATGGCCAAGTTAATCGGCATGTAGGGCTGCAAGAGTGATGGTGTGGTTTGGTCTGCGGATGGGCCACACACTTACTTTACCCAGACATTTCAATGGAGTGTGCAAAAGGCTGAATGGCCAAAATAATCTTCAGTTTGAGTGCTGTGAAACCGAATGCTTCTGAGGCCCGCTCGGGGGACGTAAAGGTAGAAGGGTCAAGAGCGAGCTACACCCATGGCGTACGCCAACATCGGGGGCAGCAGGATGGGCATTCGGTACTGTATTGCTGGGGGAAGTAATCACAGCCTATCAGTTTACTCGAGAATGGAAATACTGTGGGCCAGTGACTCAGTGCTTCCCTGTGTAGATAATCACCTGTGATCTGACACCAGTAGAACTGGCCTCATCCCGACATTAGTGAGCCACGGCGGAGCTTCAAGGTCTCTCCACTAATGAACCAATAACAAAGTATCGTCAAGCCTAACACGAGTCAGACATTGAAGTTGCAGTGGTCAGATACAGCAGTGTGGCTACAATGAGACAGTGTTTGAGACCAGGGTTCTCAGTTTACGCACTTATTTCCTTTTTGTAGTCCTTTCGATGCACTTGTGGTGGTATGCCAATTGGTGGCCGATGATGCTTTCATCCATTTTGTATGTCAGTGGTGAATGTATTTGCTGTGATTAGATGTATTGTGACAAATTACCTATCTGACTATACTGTATGCTGTTCTACTCATCACGTGCCATACATTACCAACAATCAAATTAATTATTTTCTTACCACGGCACTTGTATATCATCCAGGCACAACAAACAAAAACTAACCTGACACAAGTCATAAATGAACCACAAAAAAAATTTACATTATGACCACTGATTTTTACAATAAAATTAGATTGAAAAAAAAGTGAAATAAAGGAAAGGCTCTTCATAAATACATTTAACCACGTCATTAAATGTGCACTGTTATCTGTCTTGCAGTAAGAGAAGCACAGAAGGCGGGGCCTTTCGCGTCTTTGCAGTGAGGGGGTGAGTCCACTGCTCACTTGGTCTGCATGGCATCGCCCGCAGGTTGGTCACACGCCTATCTAGCTAGCTCTGTTCACCACAGGGCCACAAACAGACAGAATGGTCTTCTCTCCCATACGGTCATTGCTCAACTGTGGCCGCCCAGTATAAGTTGATGATCAATGTTGCAATGGACCTTTGTCTTCGACTATTGCTCCGGATGTGGATTTGTTTTAACAGAAACTTATCCGTGAATGCAGAAGGTTGTCTCAAATGAAGATGCATTTAACAGCTGGTCTTGAAATTACATTATTTCGCATCAGATATATTTTATATAAATTATGTTTACATTCATGCTCTTATTACTAAATCTGTATACACAAGAATGTATATCGATCACACTGTATTTAATCATTTGTACAGAATATATTGTATAAGTTTGTTAAGTGGAGTAACATTTTAACAATTGTTTTGATTATTGTTCTGTTTTTATTTAGTAATATTGCTGCTTATTTTGCTATTCTAAACTTTTCTGCTCATAATATTTGTGTGAATCTACATCTATGCCTGAAAGAGACTATTTAAATAAAGAATTAACTAATAAATTAACAAAGTTGATACTAGGGATGGCACCGATACGATACTGAGATTGGAAATTGGTCCGATACTGACTTAAATAGCTGGATCGGTACAGTGGACAGTTGTGACCAATCTTTGGGGCTGATCCAATTAAATGAATTTACACTCGTAGGTCTACTGTCAAGCATCAGTCATGTCTAACCTACCCAGGCCACACTATCAGCAGCAGGTTTCTAAAATGCATCTAAATCCTATAATAGAGATTGACTGTCATTTACTTTGAAACTTTTCTTAAACCAAACCAAACCTCAAACTAATTCATACATCAATGAGAACATTGTAATATGTCCTTATATTCATATATAGCCCATGTTACATTATGTTTTACAGAGTTAGGAAAGCAATGTTCAAGCCTGATGGTTCTTTACATAAAACATGATTCCCGGTCTCTTCCTCAGTCATAGTGAGGAATACAACTTAATTTAACAATGGAATCAGATCGGTCCTTGGTATCGGCCAATACCCAAAGTGCAGGTATCGGTATCAGGACTGAAAAAATTGGATGTGCCATTCCTAGATGAAACAGATTGATAGAGGTGTATGCATGCATAATGAGATGTCCAGTGGCAAGATTGGAGTGATTATTTAGTTAAGATATATTATATTGCTTAATTTGCTGTGGATTCAATAGTTTCCTGATGCATTACTATGCTAATTTACAACTTTTTCCCCACCTAAGACAAATGATTGTTTAAGAGTGTTTAAGTTTTTAAGAATAGATAGTGGGCAGTTTTTGGATGTGTAATTTAAACTTTTTATTTTGTTATATATATTTTTTGTCAATAAGATACAATTATAAATTATGACATTTATTACATCATTTTGAAGATGTTTTAGTGTTGATAAATTGCAGCTGGTTAGCTTTGCCAGCACATTCTGTTCTTTTCTTGGAATATAAGGGTCTGCACACAGTTAAAATATTTCATTAGCAAAAGGCAAAATTACTATCTTGAAGTTAGTGGGCCTGTTTATTTCAACAAGCCCACTCTTATGAGGATATTACTAAGGTTATCCACAATCTTTTTCATCAAGTAGCAATTTTTGTCTTTGTGCTATTTCAGTTCTATCGCTATGCTTGCTTTAAGTCTGTTGAATATGGGCATTTCATATTGGTTTGTCCATCAAGGTCAAAGTTTGTACATATTATTTGTGTATCATTAATGCTGTAAGAACATAATTTTAATTGAGTGAATGTATTTGGATTGTATTGTTTCAACTTTTTTTTTTTTTTTACGCCATTTGATTGTTTCTAAACTTTTGCACAATTTCAAAATAAAACATTGATAATAAATATTATATGTGGTTTTGTATTTCATTTATAGACAATTGTAAGCCTAAATGCATAATTATATCAAACAAACTAATTGTATTAAATCAAACACCCATAAATCACCAATATATACTTTAAATATAATCCATCCATCCTCTTCAGCTTATCCGTAGTCGGGTCGCGGGGGCTACAGCTCCAGCAGGGGACCCCAAACTTCTCTTTCCTCAGCCACATTTACCAGCTCTGACTGGGGATATGTGGATATATAATCTCTCCACCTAGTCCTGGGTCTTCCCTGAGACCTTGTCCCAGCTGGACGTCCCTGGAACACCTCCCTAGGGAGGTGCCCAGGGGGCATCCTTACCAGATGCCCGTACCACCTCAACTGGCTCCTTTCGACGCAAAGGAGCAGCGGCTATACTCCGAGTTTCTCACGGATAGCCAAGCTTCTCTCACACCCTCCTGAGATAACGCATTTCGGCCGCTTGTACCCGTTATCTAGTTAATTCGGTCATGACCCACTCTTCATTACCATAGGTTAGGATATGAACGAAACTTGCCTGGTAGATCGAGAATATCCAATAGCCAATGTCCATAAATATCACAAACCGGATTGGTGACAAAGCGCAGCCTTGGCAGAGACCAACCCCCACCTGAAACGAGTCCGACTTATTACCAAGAATCCGTACACAGCTCTCGCTTTGGACATACAGAAATTGTATTGCCCTTAAAAGGGACCTCCTTAGCCCATACTCCCGCAGCACCTCCTACAGTATCTCCCAGGGAACCAGGTCATACGCCTTCTCCAGATCCACAAAACATATGCAGACTGGAAGGGTATACTCCCAGGTCCAGGATCCTTGCAAGAGTAAAGAGTAGGTCCCTTGTTCAACGACCAGGCCGGAAATCGCACTGTTCTTCAATCTGAGGGTCGACTTTTGACCAAACCCTCCTTTCCAGAACCTTAGAGTAGACTTTACCAGGGAGGCTGAGAGGTGTGATACCCCTATAATTGGCACACACTCTCTGGTCCCCCTTTTTGAACAGGGAAACCACCACCCCGGTCTGCCACTCTTTGTGCAATGTCCCAGACTTCCACTCAATGTTAAAGAGGGGTTTCATCCAAGACATCCTCCACACCAAAAACTTTCAGCATTTCTCTACAGATCTCATCAGTCCCTGGGGCTTTGCCACTGCAGAGTTGTTTGACTACCACAGTGACTTCCATCAGCGTAATTGATGATAATCAGCCTCCAGCTCTGCCTATACCATAGAGGGCATGTTAGTTTGATTATGATTGATTGATTTGAGGAGTTCCTCAAAGTGTTCCTTCAGGCCCATCGGTACCCGGTACCTTACAACCGCCTCCTCCTTCAGTCGGACGGCTTTCCTGACCACCAGTGTCTACCATGATGTTCGGGGTTTACCACCCCTTGAGGCACCTAAGACCTTGAGACCACAGCTCGCTGCTGCAGCTTTAGCAATGAATATTGCCCACTCAAGTTCAATGTCCCCAACCTTCACAGGGATGCCAGAGAAGCTCTGCCGGAGGCGATTGTTGAAGATCTCACGGGCAGGGGCCTCCTCCAGATGTTCCCAGGTCACCCGCACTACCTGTTTAGACTTACCAGGTCTGTCCAGAGTCTTCCCCCACCCCGTGACCCAACTCACCACCAGGTGGTGATCAGTTGACAGCTCTGCCCCTCTCTTCACCCGAGTGTCCAAAACATGCGGCCTCAGATCAGATGATACGATCACAAAATCGATCATCGACCTTAGGCCTAGAGTGCATCCTTATGTTCGAACATGGTGTTTGTTATAGACAATCCACGACTAGCACAGAAGTCTAACAACAAATGCCCGCTCAGGTTTAGATCAGGGAGACTGTTCCTCCCAACATAAACATTTTTAAAGTAATACTTTTCATAAGCAAGCTGTAGACTATTATATATGGGTTCAATTGGATAATTAAAACAACTATAATTAAAGCCAGTTAATTCTTTGTAACTGTAATTCCTACATCTAATTTTGAGGTCAGGTTGCTATGGTGGGCCATTATTTATACATACAAGTATGCATTTAGCTAAACATTTACAGTATATTGCATTAATTTAAAACCAAATGTAAAATAACCCTCATGTAGACTACATAGAAGTGGTAGTAATATACATCTGTAAATAATATTGACAATTAGAATGGCATTGTATGCTGACATTAGGAGACAATGAAAGGGGTTATGTTTTATTGTTTGTTTAATATTATGACTTCACATAACATTAGAAATCTTTAAATTATTTGTACTGACAAAGCACCATCACAAAGCATGATAGCATTATAAGAATGATAACTTTATGACAATGAGTGCCCTGAGGCTATACATAACACTCTGTGTTAAGTGAATGTTATGTGACCAAAGATATGGACATTAAATAGAGACCCAGGCCACCCAGGATTGATCCGTTATCTTTGGAGGGAATTCACTGACCATAAACATGCTCCGCTTGTGGGTGGAGGGTGCTGAACCCATTCGCACTGCATACAACCAATCATCACACACATAATATTTCAGCAGAGCTGGTAGATTGTGGTTTATGACGTTCAGAATCATAGGCTAACAATCTCAGGTTCATTTTCATCTCTAGCCCCACCTCAGAAAGAGAAGATCTCAGAATATAAGTATGTCCTGAGCTACATGCCTCCAGGGCTTTTATTAGACAGTCACAGGTCAGTTAAGCCTGTTTATAGCCCCTTGGCTATAAACAGCTGCAATTGACATTGTCTGTTCCTTCCAATAAAGATAAAGATTTGTACACTTTAAATCCTAAAGGCAGAGATAAAGATTTTAGGACTGAGTCCAACGTTTAGCTCTAATGTCCTTTAATGAATGTTTTAGTTCAGCAGATGGGCAGCAGAAACTAGTAGTACTGTCTTTTCTCTAGTACCCATGGCACTATTTCATCACAACAGGGTTCTTTATTTGGGAACTATGCTGCCTTAGTATTGTTAAACTATATATGTCTGTTGATTCATATTAAAAGCACAGCAGTTTGTATTGATGAGAAGAATACATCTGCATTTTATGTTTTAATTTTAGGGAGCACCCAAGGTCAGGTTGGAGCTATACTTTGTCCAGCACTATCGGAGATGGTGTGGAGCACACTTTACAGTAGTATAGGCCTATTACTTGAGAATTTCAAGGGGTCGCAATATGCTATCATGACCAGGCAAGTTTATAGCAATTTATAAACTTGATGACAATTTTAATGAAAAGAAAAAGAAGAAATATAAGGTTTAAAAAAAGTATTATTTAAATCCGAGAGCCAGCTGTGTAGCTGTACAACTTTATTATTAAGTATTATTTATGAGGAAAAGTGAGGGAATGTCATTAACATTGTCCACAAACTCAGTGACAAATTATGTTCTTCCAGCGAGGGCAGACACATTCACAGCATGTGGGAGTGGGGAGTGGGATCATTGTGTAGGCGTGATTTCAGATTTAGAGGAGTTGGATTTAGACTTTCACTTTCACAGATGATGTGGAGACTGTGGTTTTTGCTTCTGGCATGAGAGGGTCTGGTGTACATCCTCCCTGATAAGAATTTCGCAAGATGAGTGAATAAGATCTTGCATGGATGCATGAATCTTAAATTGAATTGAAATCACAAGGTTTATAAATTTTGACTACATATAAATTGGGGACTTAACATTTAAAAAAAACAATTGATCTCTACACTGTATGTATTAATTAATGCTTTCATTAATACATTTTCCTTTATGTTATTCTAGAGGCTATAATGTGCATGCTGATTTTACCTTGAGAATAAATATATTTTCTAGTTTTGTCATCTGTTAGAATAAGCAAGACGTTACTCTGATTTATTGTCAGACATAGTTGCATCTGGCAACAATATTATAATTTTTTGAGTTGTCATAACTCATCAATTACTCTTTGATGACCCGGTTCATGACATAAATAACATGCTGCATAGTGAATATGACCTACATATTTTTTGTGTGAGGTTTGAATATGTTCTTCATATCCTCTTTTAGAATGCCTTGCCCTTACTATCCATTAGTCAAGCCAGGGGTCTTTCTGAATATCAAATGGACTCACCTTTTTTTCAGGCAATGGTCCAAGGTCAAGTTTTTTAATGCATTATGACATTTTGAAATGAGACCCTTTTCCTGATGATTAATGCAGAACACTGAAATTAATTGGTCCATTTGTTACCGTACTTTTACTTTTAAATAAGAAAAGAAAACACACACCAAAGAGAATACTATCTGAGGATGCCTTATTTGCATTGTTATTATGTTTGGCATCTCTGTTGTTTTTTCAGCATGAAAACCCACGGCACTAAATCTCTGGCCATGTTCCCTTGGGAGCTGGCTTGAATGCGGGCCCAGTTGAACATGACCTCAAGCTAGCTTGACGGCTCTTGAGAGGGCTCTTCTATCAGCTACCAAACTGCTAACTGACACCGATATAGGTCCATGTGCACCATAGTAAGCACTTCACGTTTTATTGTATTCTAGGAAGCGTGTGCTGATGTCTCACAGCTCATTGATCGAACAAGAGTGTGCAAACATGTTTCCCATCATCACTTTCCCCTTAATTTGTAATACAATTTGTTCCCTCAAATATTTACTACAAGAAGTAAGAAACTGAAGATTGTTTAACTCTAGTACCTTGTCTAAGTTAAAATGTAACTCCTGTCCAACAAATGATCTTGGCTGGGGACTTCAGGAATACACTAAATACACAATAAAAACATATTTTATAAAGTTGAATAATTAATAATGAATAATTTATAAATATCACAAATATTTAAAAATATTATTAGTTAAGTGAATATATATGACCGTCTTCTGCCAGTAGATGTCACACTAAGCGCTCCCAAACCAAAACAAATACTCCACACACAGATAGCCGGCTGGGCTATGTAAACAAAGAACATAGTACATTTTCACACAAGCACACACCCCATTATCAACCCATGATAATTGGTTTTAAGTCTTAAGTCTCTTCTGGTTATTGCTTTGCTTAGAGAACACATGAAGGCAATCTGTAGAAGTGTGCGCTACTATTTAGTTCTGAGTTGAGTATAGAGACAAATGGAAAATTAACCTCAAGTATAGTAAACAAGAATTCTAGGGTGATGTTATTCTGTGTTTAAACAGCTCTGGACACAGAGAGGTTGAGTTAGATTAGAGAGAAGGAAGATGCGAAGAGGGGGAACCACTTGGGTGAAGCTGGAGTTTATTGACGTTTTTTTCGGAGAGGTTCTGAGAATTTGGAATAAAGTGACCCTGGCCTTCTATGGACTTCGGCTGCTTCAGATGATCTGCAAAGCATAAACCACCATACTCGGCCATGGATCGACAGTGTGTAACTCAAAGTGAAGCTGCCCAATAAACGTGTCATTGTAGAAAGTTATTGAAGAAGGTTGTATAGCTACATCTATAGAAGAGTCATTTTAGACTGCAAACAATGATGAATCAATATAAAAGCCCTGAGCTTTATACCGATGGCAAACCTTTTTTTTTACATTTCCTTTGTGTTCATTGGTAAAAATAACAAATGTTATCCACCAAAATTAAATTAAATTAATTAAAATTCAATTAATTAAACAAAATAATTACATTTAAATTCTGCAATCTCATGAAATGATAACACTAACAATGACTCTTCATTTTTTTTATTCAAAGAATATTTCGCCATTTTCTTTCCAGGCGCATATTGTATATAATATATTGGTGGCCTCCTATACATTATCCATCACCCGTACAGTATTTTACAGTTTTTCTGTCATGGTCCAACTTTTGTATTGCCGGTAGTTAAAGAAATGTGCAAGACAGGCAGCCCATCGGCCCAAAGGTTGGCCGGCCCACCGGGAATTTTCCCGATGCTCCCTATGGCCAGTCCGCTACTGGTAGTCCACCAAGCTGTATTTCACTGCAATGGTTCAGTATTTACAGTATCAGGACGGATGTGTTTTTTGCATTACTAGTTGACTGTAAAGATTATTCCGATGACCCAAGGAGAACAATTTATAAAATTTGACCATCAAACTTTGAAGGCCAATGTAAGCAACATGTATTGTAACTGAAATGCTTCCACATTATGAAATACTGTAGTAGGCTGCTGATTTGTGTCTAGTGTTTTAAAACGTCTTTCTAGATATCATTTTTTAATATTTTCTTTTGCTGTGTTAAAATACCATGAGGTTTTATAAATGTAAATGTAAGACTTTCAGTCCATAGAACATAATCCATAATGATCTCCATAATAACAT
>JAODTR010053036.1:0-17838 GCA_025399935.1 Amblyopsis rosae
GAAGTTTGGGGTCCCCTGCTGGAGCTGCTGCCCCCGCGACCCGACTCTGGATAAGCGGATGAGGATGGATGGATGGGCTATCCCCACACTACAGGATTTTTTGCCCGATAGTGGGTTCGATTTGCCCCTCCCGACAATGGCGTGGGGCGAGCCTGGTCAGAACCGATCATCTGCCCAAATGATCCTGTAGTGTGAGGTGTTTAAAGACTGAATATTATTGTTGCCAAAATTAGAATTGTAAATATAAAACCTGTTTATTTACAGATATTTACGTGTGAAAGGTACAGCGATTGGAATGCCAGCATTATCTCGCAATAGCCAATGAGACGTGAGCTGACTGAGAGTCACAACAACGTCGTCATAGATACTAGCAACCATGTAGGGTACGTAGCTTCCGTGGCTGTAGCCTACCTTCCAGATCACGCTACAAAATAAAATAAAAAAATCTAGTTTTTTGTGTTTTCTCAGCTATGAGTTGACTTCATCCAGAGTTTTGTTTCTGTGCACGATATGTAGTACACTCAACTGCTACTACGGCAACGGCGATCTGTGTATTGACGGCATGATTGACAGTCCACATTCCTTTTTGTTTTGTTCACGTTTGATATGCGAGTTTCTGTGAGATCCCATGTCCCTGGAATTGCCACTCTGAAATCGTTTGGGATATGCACCAAGTGTGTGGTCCTGCAGCTTGACTGAATCGTCTAGTGTGTGGTTATGTAGGATAAAATTATAACAAATCGTTCAAATCTGTCGTTATGTCTGTGGTACCAAAAGTAAAATCAGTTAAGATTTGAAAATCCTGTATTGTGTGTGGCCATCTTAATTTAATAAATGTTCTTTGAGGAAGTAGTCCTGACTGAAAGCCAAATTGAGCACTTAATGCCTTTTTTTTTTGCTCACAATGTGTCCCCTTTAAAATGTGTAATGTGGTTTACTCACTTGGGCATGTTCATTCCCCTCAGACTGTGCCGGTGGATGCTGTAGTAGAAGGCTGGGTGGTCCAGAGAGGCATCACTCTTCAACTTCTTTATTACATTCCCTGAATCTTCCCCAGTCTTCCTTTTCCCTACATCACATTAGATTTAGTAAAGCCTCTTGCAATGCTAGTGTATTCACTTATATAATTACATTACCACTAAGCCAATAATAAAGGCACCGAGGGGCAAAAAGGTTAACTTGTTTCATGTTCTGGGTTACAAATAAACCAATGGCCAGTGCACTGTATACCACTGGATTTGGTGATTGATCCATTTATTCAGTTTAATAAATTGATACCCCAGCACACCACACTGCCTGGTCAAAAACTGGTTTCTGTTCTAAACATCTGGGCCCTCATTTATCAATGTGTACAAACAGAAATGTATGTTTGTAAACCATGCTAGTGATCATTTCTAAGCAAATTAAAATCTTTAACTTTGTGCTTCTACTTGGTAATGTGTGTACATTTACTGTAAGCACACCTCTGGCCATGCATACGCAGACCAACTTGTGGTTTAAGACAAACTTCCAATGAAATACCTTCCAGAAAATTTACTATGAAGACAGATACTACATTAATAGTTTATGTATTTACAATAGACACAATAGACACATCAGGGTAGAATTGAATTTATAAACATGAAACCAACATGTAGTACAGCTGGTTATATTAATTATGATACATTTATTTTGTTATTTAAATTTGTTATGTTTATTATATAAAAAAAAAAAGGTTGTGAAAATGGTTGGAAAAAAAAATTGTATGTCCGGTATTTCCTCAGAGTCTGGGAAAGTGTCCTCAGTATCACCATCAGAAAGTGCCAGACACTGAAGTCTCTCCAATTATGCTGCAAGTGCACTGGTCTAAAAGGGCAAAGAGTCACTTTGCCCTCCCTCCTGTTGCTACTATACTCCTGTTGTTACTATATCTATTTAGTTTATCATATTTTCAACAACATTTTTTTCCTTTCTATTATTTTGCTTTTTACCGGACTGCGTGTAGCGGGACCGGACAACATGAACAAATGTAGTTTACTGACCTTGTGCTACAAAAAGATAGTGCAACTTGTAATACTCTGAAAACCACACTGACTGGGGGGAAAACATTTTATTGCTGTCAGTTGACTTTGCCTTGCGCAATTTCACACTTACCAAAAATTGTAAACATAACTAAAAGCTGATATGTAACATGATGCACTACCCACTGCAACCCATGCCCGGTGCATAGGTTGCCCCCACAGGGGAACCCTCAGGGCCATCAAGGTATTCAGCTAGATTCCATTAAAGCCAATGGGGGAAATTAACCAATTACATGTTTTCTTGTGATAGTTGCTATGCAGAATAGTCTGAACTTCTTTACAACTGTGGCATGGTGCGGGCCCTTCAATGAGAAAATTGATTACCCCACGCAATATCTTCCACGTTTAAGTGTACTGGGGCATGTTTGATTCATTAGACAATCATTTTTGATATGGGATGGAGGTTCTGTAAAGGTTTGAACATCATTCGACTAATTCAGAATACCGCAATTGTGAATTATGCTCCTATGTTGTGACTTGATTGTTACTAGCAGGCTGGTGTTACCACCAAACAAATTGTTATAGGCTACTGTACGGGTAGCTTTCCTACCAGTACAGTAGGAGCAATATTACTAGGCTATACAGAATAAAAATAAATTAAACTGAATCAGTGGTCTAAATATATAGTTTAAGATCAATATTTTTGTGCAAACACAAATTACATGAAGAGGACCTGATGTCCCTGTCCCGAATACCGTTTTACAGGCTTTGAATAATTTCTGGTATTTCCGATCGAGTATTCGGATACTCGTTCTCAAAAACACAATTAACAACACCAACTATAATTAATGTTTCATTAATTAAAAATCTAAACGGGCGGCAAGACCGTTTGCAGGTTTTCAATAGCACATAACTGTACAACAGCAAATAATCAGCACTTGAGTCAACTACTCACCTATGAAGACTCATTATCCACCAGACTACCAATAACAGTACACATAATCCACAGATAATAAAAACTGATTTGATACGTAGCCTGCTACGACGATCGCACACTTAATATTAAAACTCTCCCAGCACTACTGCTCATTGTTTGCTCTACCTTGTCTTGGCTTCCTGAATCTGCGCCTGCACTCACCTCATCACAGTGCATCTAAAAAAAAAAATTCTTCTTTGATTTCTCTATTTTGGCAGACAGAAATTAGTGGCATTTCTTTAAATGGAAGGTTTGTAACCATATTTGGTATTTAACATGGTTATTATGTAAATGAGACTTCAGGTAATAAAACATATACACACACATATACATATATACACATATACATATAAACATATACACACACATTATCTGGAGATTCAGATAATCAGACTAGTAAATGTAAAAAAACATGCAACATGTTAAACAATGGGATAATTACAAATAGTGAACTTTTTCTTACTGCTCTTCATATATTATTTTTAATCAATATCCAACCCCAATTTAGATAGTAATCTCTCTTATACTATGCATGTACGAACAGTGGGAACTTCCAATAAATAGACATTTTGTGATCATAGCCAAAAACATTTGTTGCTGATAAAATCACCAAGATATGATGGTGAGGGCCAGCCTACTCTATTGTACAGAACACAACGAAGAGTGAGCGCCCTACAATTTGAAATGAACCTGAACACACAATGGTAGACCATGTTCAAAGAATGCAAGACATGAAGCATGCATCCAATAGACTGATTTATGTTCACGATTACATGCTAGGCTAGTAGCAGATATACATTAACAAATACCTTGAGAAGTTTGAGTGGGTTTAAGGCCAATTTGTGCTTCTGCATATAAGCTACGCCGTAATGACCTATGGATAGGGCGTAATTTATGCGTAGCCATACGGCGTAGGGTACGCCATAGGTTGACGTGTACCTCTCCAAACAAATGTAACTACCTGTCCATTCGTCCATCGATTCGATGCAGCCGTCTTGTGGATGCAAGCCCATATATGCCAAGCTCATCGTGCTTTGGAATTAGGAATCTCAACAACATCATGGAGCCTACATGCACAGACTGTTTCCTTTTGACAACCAAGGTATAATTATTAGATTTGCTGGAAAGAAATGTTATATGCCTTGCTTGAGCATTATTAACTAAGACTACGCCTTTGCTTTACATCTCAACCTGACAAGATGTGAATTTCCCTATGGGCTTGTTGTTCAGGCAGCAAAAAGCGGTGTTTGCTTTATTAATTGTGTCGGCACATATTGTTTCTTATGATGCTGGTGCTGGAAATAAATATTTTTATATGCCAATTTCAAATAGTTTACACTGTATTAGTGTTCTTATTCGGGAGCCTAAGCCAGACATTGAACTTCCATATGGTGGGGCATCGCATGCGCTGTCAAAGTACACAGGTCCGCGTGGCCTAGAGACCAGTGCAGAAGTATAATATGCTCACGACAATGTAAGCTACGCTGTAGCCTATGTAAGCTTGATGCAGAAGCATACATCGGCCTTGCCCTTTAGTCTCATTGTTGAAGCTTGTGAAACACAATTATAAAATACAGTTAGCGATTGTAAATACTTCAATCAACATAAATGGTTGTGCCGATTTAAATACATTTGCTGTTGGGAAGAAATAGCCTATGCTCATTACATTACAGAAAACACTGGTAGTCATTTATAACATGGCTTTGACTTTAGCGTGGCTGTGCAACCATACTGGAACATGTCTGACCCTTCACATCAGACAGTGAGATAAACCATAGCCTTACGAAATACAGTCCCTTTAAATAAATGTGGCATTATGAAAAAAAGCCCCTTGAAATTAAACATTTAAATTTTGAAATAAAAAAACATTAGTTACGTTTATTTAACTATCACAGCCATGCCTGACTCTACCTTTTAAAAAAGGTATAGTAAGTCATTCTGGAGAAAGACTTATTTTAACAGCTTTGTTATGACCTGGCGCATGGGCTGTAAACAAATCAAACTCATAACTAACAAACAGAATAACCCAGAATGAGGTGTGAAAGTCTGTAGGTGTATGTACTGAATATATGTGGTGCGTGTTGCATGCTAACCAAACTAAGAAACTAACCAACAACAGCATGTGTGGTGCCAGGAGGGTCACACGGACAGTGTGCTGCAACACACCTCTATAAGGGATCTGCTTAGGTGCACTTAATTAGCCTCTACCCAGCCAATAAGTACCAGAGGCCTGCTAAAACAAGGCAGGGCCGTCACAGCTTGAAAATCACTGGCTTTAAAGACCACACAGTAAGCCAATGACTCACCTGGTTGGTTGGCAGTAGCCGACTCCTCGTCCCCCTTCTGTACAGTCTTTATGACCACACCGCATTCCACTGGCAAACCAACAAAAAGGCAATGCTAGCTGATCATGTGATTTGAGCATTCAGGTCAGCAGAATCATGTTTGGGCTCATTCTCAAGCACATCAACAGACATATGGTGGACAGTGACGCTTACCTTGGTGTGTGAGAACAGAGGAGACATGGGCACATGGCTTGAGGGTGGTACAGTCAGACTCACAGATGAGGGTTTTTACTAGAGGCTGGATATCGTCCATACTGTACTTTATAGCTGCACTCAGCATCCTTCTCAAGAAGCCAGTATTAAATAGGGGACCAGACCTAGACCACGTCACAAACATAAATATGCTACAGTATGCAGCACTAGGACTGCTCAAATATGGCAAACATTTGACTCCTATCAAAGCCAACAAGGCACTGAGAGGAGAAATTAAGTATACATTGAACATGGTCCCGTTTTTCCTTCGCCCTGAATTTGGGAGTCATGGAGGGACCAAAACACACAAGCGCACTGGTTTCATACCATAAGACAAAATGAGAGCATCATTGCAAAACACAATACGCAGAGTTTTCATAATCATTGGATTATAATATCCCCTGGTTGAGGGAACCCAGGGGGAGACCATATTGAAAGGTACAACCGTACATATGACCCGTTTAGGTTTAAAGCCGTCCTACCATAGAGGTCCCAGCTCCACAGCGGTCTTGCCAGGCATACTCTCATGGCACTGACAGGGTAGTTGATTATAGAAGTTGTCTGGAGAGGAGTGACTCACATGTGTCATCATGATTTCTTGCTAATAGTTTGACATTAACTGCATTTGCTCTGTGTAAATCATAAACGACCCATATTTCAAAGGCCAATTCTGAATAGACAAGGATATCCGTATTGTCTTGCTTTATAATGTTATCGGTAGGACAATGGAAAGAACAGTCTCAAAGTGAAATTATCCACGGGCCACATATCACCTTAACTTCTAGAGGGAAGACCACCTCATAGATAAAAAATTGTGACAAATAAAAAAGTGTGAAAAAGAATGAATTACACATCTGCACAGCATTGGGATGGTACTTATTTAAGCTTTGCTAAAACTGTATACTAAAACAGCATTAATTTGTGTTTGTTCATCAAACTCACCTCCAACCGTGCTGCCATGTTTCAGAAAGATCCTCTCCTCACACCACTGGCAGTGGATGAGCTTCCTGAGCCATCTGACTGATTCATCAGCCTGGGTGGGGCCCCTGAGGACCCTCACCACCACCAGGACAAAATGCTCCACTGCCACAGCGAGGAGCACCTCGATACCTTTGTTACAGCGTGCTGCTGCTCTGAAAAGAAAGGGAAAAACACATTTACTAATGGTGGAACAGCATTACACACAAAATAAATACATAAAAATATAAAAACACTCTTATCTCAGATATTTAGCCACTCACACAGTTGGCTATAGCTTTAGCTAACTTTACAATATATTATTAGCATACAACTCTACTATTTGTGTTTGAGAGCAAAAATGCAAAGCCTGAGGTAGCCTGATCTCTTGTACCTACAGGAGTTTAAATCAAGAGGCCTGAATTAAAATTAGGCATTAGGTACAAACATAAAGGAATAACAAACTCTTTAACCTTTGGAACAACCAAAGCTTACACTCTATTATTTACTAGCAATGCTTGTGTAGCTAAATGGTAGTTATATACCTTCGAAGTAAAAAAAAATAAAGAAGCAAGTCAAAACTACTGTTGACTTGGGCAATATGATATATCTTTATGATGATGAAAATGAAGATCACACAAGAACACACAACCATCTTCATAAAGTGACTTTGCAGTAGACGTGTAAATAAAGCATGGCAAATGTTTATGGTGCCCCAAAAACGTAATCTCTGTCACTTCTAAATTAAATGTAAAATAAGATATAGTGTAGCTTCCTTGGCAAAATGCCTAGGAAGTCCAGTGATTCAGATGGTCTGAATACATCACTACCAATCTCAGTAATAGCAAATAGCAACAATAACACCAATCAATGGATATTAACAATTCTATACATTCACATACAGAGATGCAGTACGTGTGCTGTACACGCAAACGATGCTGTACCTACCTGGCAACTGTTGCCACCACCATGCGTGCAGCGAGCTCTTTGTAGTACTCCGTTCTGACAATGTGACAGCCATAGAAGCGCTGGGTGACTTGAGGCGACTTGGCGTACAGTGAGCTAGTGTCTGTGGAGGTCACAGAGATAATTCCCAGGTTGCGGATGTTGCGGAAGGCTGCATCCAGATAGTTCACTGCTGTTCCAAATGGGTCCAGGTGACTGAGATATTTGATCAAACAAAGAATAATGACTCTCTGCCTATACTACTAGTAGACACCATAGTAAGGGACTTGTGTGAATCTTTTGGGTGTAGTCACTCACACCTACATGTAGTCAAAAGGCTGCAGGTGCATGATGACATTGGCATCCATATTGGCGACCGCCACTGTAGCGGCGGGATCTCCGTCACCGTCGCCCCCCTTAGGGGCCGGGCACGACCCTGGAAACGCCGTGGGAACCACCCTTATGTGGTTGAGCTGGCAGTTCTCCTTAATCATGCTGACACAAGCTTCATTGATGTCGGTTATTGTCACGTTGATGGTGCCACCAAGGTGCTTGGCCCACTGCAGACCCATAATCCCTGTGGGCAGGAGGAAAGTGTGTGGCTCATGCGTCTGTCTGGGACTAGCTAGTGGATTTATCACACTGTGGTCAGAACAGAAAAACACAGTAAAGCATTTCTTACCTGTGGCTCCAAAGGCATCCAGACACTCTAGGGGATTTCTCTCTTCGGTTAGAACAGCCAATGAACAAAACACCAGCTGCCTACAATGGAACCATGTTGTAATTCATTAAATACTGCTTAACTGTATCATGACACATTCTAAGTACTCTCACCTATTGGTCTTCATCTTACGGCTGAAGTATGTATCAGACTTCTGTGGTGTTGTATAGTTGGGGAGGAGCTGGACATTGGTTCCATGCTCATTCATGATTTCATAGGCCTGGCTAGATGGGCCTGCACACAAAGATCAATGTGCTATTACTTTAATAATGTAATGCTGTGGTTGATTTGCCAATTACAACAAAAATGGAAAAGATACACTCCTCGATTGTGTTATTGTACCCCTAAACCCAAAATGTCTGCCCCGTTTGGTTAGAGTGATCGCATAACAGTTAAATTATTAACACATTTAACTCTATACCCGGTTCCTCAAAAGGAGCATCTGAGCTTCCCGAGTAGCTGGCTTCAGTTTCACCCTTGTTGAAATGGCGCTTCAAGTGACTGACCATGTCTGTCTTACGGGCAATGGTGACAGAACACACGACACAGTGGTAGTGAGCCACCAGTCTCTGGGGTGGCTAGAAAGACACATGTACAGACAATAATGGAACATTGTTTGTAAACAGGAAAAACCAAATGAGCCCAAACACTCATTTTCTAAATCTCAAATATTAGTAAAGAAATACCTCTCTCAGGATGAAATGAACTGATTAATTATGTGCATCTCTTCTATCTTACCACCAAGAAGCAAAACATTAATAATTTTATGAATAATTTTAGTTTTGAATTCCCATGCTTGACTCAGCAGTGGAAACCATGCATTTGATACAAATAAAATGCAACTTGAACTGTCTCCTTGGTGAATGGTCAATGTCCTACCTGGTCTGAGCTGATGCTGGGCTTTAGGTGTCTGCAGGGAAGGTGACAGATGCACATTCTCTGTCCTGTTAAAGATCAGAGGTCAAATGTCAACATTGCTTTAAAATCATTGTTGTTTTGGGTTGAAACTCTAAACTTCTGCTTCCACTGCTAACAATCTACGGTCGATGGCAATTTACATTTTAATGAGGTCTGGGTTTGAAGAAAAAAAAAACTGAATATTATACTTTGATCTAAATGCTACCTGCAATTACATCTAAATAGTATGTTTAATGTTGCTAGGTTGTAACAACAGTTGTTGAGTGCCCAACTGACCCACACTTTGCAAACAAAATCATCCAAGGGTGAAGTTTGGGCAACATATGCATACCCTCAAACTCCACATAGACTTTCCAGTGAAGATTTTGAAGATGGCGCCGCAGCTTGTGGCTGTAACAGGCTTTGAACTTCTCTTCAGGACACAGGGGACACGACTTCCGTCCAGCTGTGAAACAGGGAAATACAATCTCACATGCAAGGGCCCATAGCAGCAGTTAACACTTTTCTATTTACAAACCGTTTGGATTCTAAAATTAAAAGGCCTTTTGTGTATTATCTGGCAACTTGAGACAGAGTGAAGATGGGTCTGTGGTAGGCTTCTAGGCAGCACACAATAATAGGGAACATGTCTGTGTGCTACAACCAAACATATAATGTGCATGCAGACATGCCCTGATTAAACAAGATGTTTTACAATAATCAATCCAACTTATAAATGTGGTAATGTTTAACTAGATCACTACCCTTTTATTAGGAATTAGGTAGTAGGCTACTACTGGATCAAGCAATGTACCACTGCTGAGGTCAACAAGTCCCTCAAGGCCCTCTAGTTGGTCCTGAATGGAAATATGTCTCTCTGAAAGAAAAAAGATCCAAAGAATTGAATCAACTATTTTGTAAGTGTGTTGTTACGTACTTTTAGAGCTAAGGAATGCTTAACTAAATTACCAGTTGTTACAGTGGATGACTTGGCATCGCTGGCCTCAAATACTTCAGTTTTTACCACGGATACAGGATTAGAACAATCTGTTGAAGGTGTTTGTCCATCCTCCCCACCGCCACCTTTAAAAAGGAGAAGGGGGAATGTTGTTGTGAGTAGTAGCTGAGTAACATGACTTAATGACTAATAATTTAAACTCTTTGAAACCAGGTTGACCATTAGATTTTAGTGTTCAGAATAATATCAGCACTATCTAATAACAGTTAATGCAACCAGGCAGGCCATCCATCCATGTATGACGTTCAGGTTTGTTTGGCTTGGCTAATCAAAAATCGTGCGTCTGTCCTGCAGTAGCCGAAGACACTAAGTTCTAATTTAAACATGCACAAAAATAAATAACAACCCAATGTTTATATATTTGCTGCATGTATGTGCAACACCAGCTTTAAATTTACCAAAAATATGGAACTATTTCTATTTCTTATTTCGACACACAAGTAGGAGTACGAGGTCCCACGGCGGAGCTCCGTGGTGAGGCCCACATTTAGTCGAGCAGTTTCAAACTCGAATTAATATCGAATCTATTTCACATCTTATATGCTGTGTAAAATAAAATGTATGTATACATTTATTGTTTGCCAATATCCGTGCAAATAACACATTAGCGCAGGATTATTACCATTAATATCAACGTCCTCCTGGTGTAGCTGAACGTCCTCTTCCTTGAGGTCCGCCATCATTTACAAGAAATGCACTACGATAGTGCACACTTTACGGCGTCGGCGTAGGCTACGTAAAATGAGCAAAAGCCTAAGAACTACATATCCCAGGCGATTTCATCTATTTCTCGTCTACGTGATAATGCGGATGTTTTGACCGTAATAGAATACAAGACCACCGTACCAGATTTAGCAGGTAAATGTCCGCTCTAACGCTACCAGGCCAGGTCGATATAAAATAGTTAATATATAGGCATTTTTAATTTAACGAATCAACCAAAGTCTAATACTGTCATTAGCTCATCTACATTATAGGCCTACGAGGTAGACTTATCCAACTCACTCTGTAGCGAATGTAGCTAGTTAGCTTTAGGCGTATAAACCATAGAAAAACATAATTCTGCACGTTACAAATGTTTTAGTAACGTATGTTAGGATGCCAGAGACATAGAGGATACCCCGTATGTGTGTCGCATAAGATATTAATAATGTCAGATTGCTATTTTACTGTAATTGCCCAGATGTCTTTAAAACGATGCCTAAAAAAAAAAGGTCAAAAATAAAGACAAGCAAGCTATCTTCAGTTGAAGACGATGAGAAGGTGAGAAAACGATGACTGGTGTTTAGTTAATTTATTAACGTTTGAATCTAAATGGAGTATCCTCCAGTTCAATTTTGATACAATTTACACGATGTAATGTTTTTGGAAGATATTGTGTAGTGGTTTTGATGATAATGATAAAAATAAATGTCTCATGCCTATTTTAAAGGCTTTTGCTTAACAAGTGGGTGGTAAGAAGGTATGATTATCTTTTGCTGAATGCAGATAAAATGCCCGAATCATTTAATGTTTCTTATACCACCTTAATGGCCCATCCTTCTTTGGATTACATGACATCAACAACAATGTAGAAACCCCAGACGTCCACATCACAACAACATGGCATCAATCAAAACCAACGTACCAAGGTGCAGTCTGGTAGCAGCCATGATAGGTAAATTCCAAGTGTTTCACAAAGGATTATTTTAAATCATGTTAAATATATTAAAAGTATAGTAAGTTATTCTTCTTGAGAACTCAAATCAAAACATCAACACCCCTTCCTTCAATACAATAGGGTGCTCTCTCAGATGCTCAGTCTCATACATTGGACACACATTGAGAAGGCTAGGATATTGTGCAGCCTACTTTTTATGGAGCCGGGGCTGTGTAGAAGTACCAGAGAATTATTTTGGCATGCACAGAGAACAGTAAACTAGCAGACCGCAAGGAGATATTTGATCAATTTGACAAAATGTGTAGACCTATTGTCTTAGAATCGCTTACTGTATCTTATAATATGATAAATGCACTCAACTGTATTTTTGTTTTCTTTTACGTATAGACCCACTGAGACAGAGGGATATGTTGATTCTTCCATTAAAAATGACGTACGTCAAATCAAAAAGGCCACTTACAGACTGGCACAAACATCTGCAACAGGGCAAAAATCTGCTTCGACAGCACCTTACAATGTAAAAAGTTGTTCTACTCAGAAGTCCACGATCCCAGGCAAAGGAAGTGTTTGCACTGCCAGTGGGATTGTGATAATGGCCCCTTCAAACCCCTTGAGCAATTATAGTGCACACACGGCATACGAAAAAACACAGAATACCTCCCAGATTGATTTGCACAATAAGAAATCCCAGAGGAGATTGTCTAAGTGCGCCAAGGCGGCTTCATCTGACTTGAAGGAACAAAACAGAATATTAGGGAAGAGGATTAAAAAGCATGAGGACCGTGACAGCCCTAAGACCAGGAACATAAATGCAATTTCCTCAGTAGCTGAAGAGTTAAGAAAGAAGAGAGTGGAGTTGGTCCGTTTGAAGTGCAGGAAGGCCAGCGCTGATTCAAAGACCAGCCAACCTCTGTCAAGGCCATCCTCCATATCTGACCCTAGCAAGACTGTAGAGCAGCCTAACGCTCGAGCCAAGCTCACAGCCCCAGAGAAGCACTTTGCTCTACCACAAGGGCGGGACAAAACCACGTCACTCAGGCCTCCTAAGCGCTTGCTCACCCAGGAAGAGATATATACTACCAAGATTCAAAAGAAGGCTAAACTGGCACATACTGATAGCACAATTCTTCACGACATTGTCAGTAAGGAAAAATATGGCATTTGTACAAATGTAGCAACGGGCAGTCAAATATCTGGGGAAAAGGCGAATGTCCAAGGTGCTCTCTGCTCTCAAGATGTCCCAGATGCTCGTCAGTTTGAAAGACAGAACAGGACCTCCAAGGGAGGTGTACAAGAAATACAACAGCAGCGCATACATGCTTTGTCTTGTTATGGCCAGGTACATATGAATTTGTTACATTTATTTTATTTTTCATTGTTCACTATAATATGTGGTTTGACTGATGTAGTGAAGAACACTTGAACGGTTCATAACAGAAAATATGTTTCAGATGAAATCTCATCAAGAATGTGTTGATGACGAGGTGAGCATGCATCTCTTATTATATGACTATTTTTTTTTACAAATAACAACTGCCAAAAGACATTTATACATTTAGTCTCAGCTGTAGAAAGATAAACACATTTTGAATGTATAATTTTATAATGATGTATAATTATAAGATTTTGTCTTGTAGTTATGAAGATAACAACAGGTCCATAGCATGTGGTTATGAATATTGATATGAATGATTCTTTCTGATAAAATAACATTTGTTTTAGATGATGGTGGTTGAAGTTCTTCACCTGGTTCGCAATCAGAATAATCTGTCTGGCAATGTATTTGAAAGTAATGGAGAACTTTCCTGTATGGATATAGACACCCCAGAAGACTTAATCACAGACACACTTGGTAAGGGAAGCAAATGCCTTCCAGTAATTCAAACTGATTAATCATTCAATTAAAGTAGACAATGGTAGTTTAAATTTATTCCACATAATACAAGTTGTTTAGGCAATTTGAAATGTAGATGCACTATGCAATACATACGTATGTTCTCTCTTGAGCAATTTCAGCTTGCTGGTACATATGAAGAATTCACACGGCTATTTCCTATAACATTTGGTGCTAGTGCCTAGCATTTTGGAACATGTACGTTTTGAACTTGCAGGTACAAAGCCTTTGCAGCAAGATCTTATTGTCGTTCTGGACACAAATATCCTCCTGAGTCATCTGTCCTACGTCAAGTCAATAAGAACTCATGGCCTTGGAGGTGAGAAAAATGAAACCTACATATTATTACAATGATATATTACATTTATTTAATTTTAGATTAAGCAGTTACACAATTTAAAAAGGGAAAAAGGTTCCAATTAGAAAACCCAGGGCACAACACATAATTTCAACATGGTCCTTGATATATATAGAGCAATATATCCCTTATCCATCCATAATAAATATACATCATGCTGAGCTAAAATGTATCTCCTTCATGTAGGTCTGCTTTAAATCAAAACAGCTTAGCAAGCAGCACAGAAAGTGTTGTTCCTTAGTTGAATTCTATCTTAAAGGCCTTTCATGCCCTCTACCAGCCTCTACAAAAAATATCATATCCTTCCCCCATCCTGTTTGTAATATTTGTTATTCCAAATAGAGGATTTTCATGGTGATTGCAGTAAAAACTCTCTCTTTCATGTAAATATTCTCTTTCATGGAAATATCCTGGCCCAAAGGGGATGATTTAAAATACTGTGTATTACACAATACATTTACTCTGCTGTTATGAACCTCCTTCCCATCGCTACATCTGTGTGTACTTGTATTGGTGATCCCTCAGGCATGGGCTTTCCCATGATCCTGATTCCCTGGATCGTGCTTCAGGAGTTGAATTCCCTGAAGGATGGGCGGAGGCTGGAGCACCTGGCTCGTCCTGCGGTACACTACATCTACAGCTGTCTGAAGAGCCAGGAGCCACGCCTTTGGGCACAGTCCATGCAGCATGACGGGCAGAGCACTAGTGAGTGTGGAACATCACATTCATGGACACTTTATTAGCATTTTGACACACACACTCTTGAATTTAAAATTTTAATTGAAATGGTTCAAGGACTACTTTTCACTATACTACATATAGTACAGTGTATATACTAAAGGTACTGAATATATTTCAACATCACTACATGTATGATGTTGAAATATATTCAGTATACCAAAATTCAGTAATATAATTAATAATCCCAATACTACTGAGGTTGACATGAAATGACGAATATGCTGTGTTAAACCCTGTTGTTTCAGTTCTTTTTGTTATGAGTGCAAAGTGCTGGTGTGTTGGTACAACTATATGATTTATGAGTATGACTACCATAAAATCAACTATTGCTTGTTGGCCTGACTTCTTAAAAAGCAAACTCAGTTTAATGAAATGCTTTTTAGCAGTTGTACAAAAGTACCAAATAATACCTGTCATGTCCTGATGCAGGTAGGTCATTTTCTGGGGTAGAGAGATTGGATGTAAAGCTAACCCGCAGTGTGTGTTTAACAAGATACATTCATTTATTTGTAAAATTGTTAAATATCTTGTATTGTTTGGTGTAGCATAGTGGTTGAACTTCCCTTGAGCATCCACAAGGTGGCACTAGCAGCTACTGTATCACTGGAGTCTAGCATACACTGGTTCTGTTGAACTCAGTATGTTCTCTCTTTACTTGCTTACTTCCTCGCCATCAGACAGCCTGAAAGCAGAGAACAATGATGATAGAGTGCTCCTGTGCTGCCTGCAGTACCAGCAAATGTACCCAGAGACCGCTGTCATCCTGTGCAGGTGAGTCCTCGCCATACATGGCTTAACCTACAGTAGAGACCTGCTGGTGGTGTATGGATATGTGGGCCAGGTTAGATAGTTCAGCTTGGGAGAAAAAAGATGGCAAGAAGAGGCAGGGTACATATTGAACAAGGAACAAAATGTAACGATAGAAATTATAATATAATGAACTAATAACATATGTATGTATGTATGTATGTATGTATGTATGTATGTATGTGTGTGAGTATATATATGTGTGTGTATATATGTGTGTGTGTGTGTGTATATATATGTATATATATGTGTATATATATATATGTGTGTGTGTGTGTGTGTATATATATGTATATATATGTGTATATATATATATGTGTATATATGTGTGTATATGTATATATATATATATATATGTGTGTGTATATATATGTGTGTATACATGTGTGTGTATATATATGTGTGTATATGTGTGTGTATGTGTACATCCATATGTATACACACGTGTGTATGTGTATATATATGTGTATGTGTACATCCATATGTATACACACATATGTGTGTGTGTGTATGTATAATATGCCAGTGTTAAATATACTTGACATCTTCCCTGTTTTTTACAGATGACACAGACAATATCAATCAGGTCATTGGCTCAAACTCACCAGAATCATGCTTGACATATCTCATGGATTTGGAGAAGAAAGGCAATCCTTATTTAGACCATAACCATCTTACCAGACTCATGGACTTTTATACCAGGGTGTTCTCTAACATGCCACTGGGAAGGCACTGTCAGAATGAAAGCTATGCCAAGATGCTGGTCAGATTTGCTGAGCTAAAAGGGTGAGTAGTAGGGGTGTAACAATTCAGATGCACATCGGAAAACTGGTTTTAACATTAACCGTGTGACTACATCGATTTCCAACACCTGAATCGATTTTAAAATGAGATTAACTAATTGATGGACCAACCTAAGTTGTGTCGCATGTTACAAAGTTATGTAAATATATTTTTCCTTTTAAAAATAATATGGACCACTCATCGACACAATGCAGCTCATTCATATTAATCAGTGTTTCGTCAAAGTCATATCTTTTCAGTACTGGAGGGGGTGAAGGTTGTTGCACCTGTATAGTGCCTGTCTCCAGCCAACAATTGCTCTCAAATACATTTTATAAAATTAGATTCTAGCGTGGAAACCCAATCTAGCTTTATATAACTGGTAATGTATTTAGCTAGGCTACATAAACAGTTAGAGCCTCATTTAAGTATGTGAAGCTATCTATAAAAAGAGAGAGAGAGAGAGAGATATCTATCTCTCCCTCTATTTGAAATGAGTATCGAGAACCGTTGAATTACACTGGTATTGGTATCGACTACAAAATTTCTGGTATCGTGACATCCCTAATTGTAAATATACAGAATGATATGGTGTAATATTGAATAATCACCATGATTGGTGTGGTACAGCCTTGGATTAAATTTTGGCTTCTCAACACATGTAGGGTCCCAGCCTGATGATCTGTTTTCTTTCCTCTGTCCTTAAATCCTGCACTGTCATCTCCACTGTCATCTCCTACTCCGCTCACTTTCTGAAATCTCTCCTGCTTCAATCGCCTCCACAATTCCTGACTGTATACTTGTCTAATCTAAATATTTTTTTATAAGAAATATTGGATAATTATCTTATTTTATTATGCTAAAGAACATTAAATACCAAGGGGTGCCTGCATGGACACATTTTACATACATGAATACAGCCACATACAACACCTGCAATGCAGGTAACGCTAAATGTTAGCCTACAGCAGGGGCGGGCAATCCTGTTCCTGGAGGGCCGGTGCCCTGCATGTTTTAGATGTCTCCCTGCTCCAACACACCTGATACAAATGAATGGGTCCGTTAGCAGGCTTCCAACGACCCATTCATATGAATCATATGAACATCTGAAAAATGCATTTGCCAAGTCTATGAAATCTCTTATGACATGAGTGGCTGTTAATGGAGGAAACTGGCATAATATGTAATAAACCTTTCTGTTACATTTGCTGTTAGGTGAGAGAGATAAATAAATTGTATGGCATGTGAAAACATCCCACTACTGTTTGGCACTGGCTGCGTGTCCCTAGCTGGAACATTATATATATATATATATATATATATGTGTGTCTGTGTATATATATATATATATATATATATATATATATATATACGTGTATGTATATGTATGTATATATATATATATGTATGTGTGTGTGTGTGTATATATTTTATATATATATGTATGCATGTATGTATGTATGTGTATATGTATGTATGTATGTGTATATACACTACCGTTCAAAAGTTTGGGGTCACCCAGACAATTTCATGTTTTCTATGAA
>JAODTR010053067.1:0-17833 GCA_025399935.1 Amblyopsis rosae
AGAGGAATGACCAGGGGAATATGTGGCACCTGGCTCAGGTAGACTTCACACCTGCTGGACCTTTCCAGGTGAGATGTATGAACATTTCCTACTGACTTGAGCTCAATAAAATTGTGTTTACTGCTGTTAAACTACTTCCAGATGTTGTTCATAGCTCTCTGGAACACTCTTTTATAGCACCTGTTACTTTATTACGATGTTTTTCTGTAACATTGTGTATGTTTTATTAATTAGCTAAATATGATATCAACTGAATTTCAGATTCTCTTTGAGGGGCGCAGAGGTTCTAATGATCAGTCTGATGTTGCCATAGACGATGTGACTCTCCATCGCGGGCCCTGTGCAAGTAAGCTCATATGTCTCTTGTTTGTAAACGGCCCAACGGGATTGTGATAAATATCACCAATTACATCACTACAGATCTGATCGCCCTACAACGACCATATCTCTAGCTGGACCACATACCACTACTGTACAGCCACAGACAACACCTAACGCATCATTCTCTACAGGTACTCTCATAGTTCCACGTCGACTGGAACTAAGACCAACCACACTAGCAAACCCAGGGTCCCAAACTACAATAATGCCACTCAAGCCACAACCGCAAACTACCGCACTACCCCTGAGAATGGAAAGACCAGAGCCAAGAAATATACACACACCAAGTAGGTCTATATGATTCATTAAAGGTCCTATGTTTACACATTAATATAGCAGTAAATAACTTTTTTACATGTAAAGATATAGTGGAATTGCAGAATGAGCAGAGTATCATACTCCCTCTGTGTGGTCTGCTCTGTTCTTTGTTTTCATAGCCAGTCTACATACGTACGTGCATGCTAGTGCGTGTGTGTGCGTGTTTCTGCATGCGTGTGCGTGTTTCTGCGTGCGTGTGCATGCATATATGTGTGTTTGTGTGCGTGTGTGTGTGTATGACACAAAGCATTTGTTTTGGTCTAAAATGCTGGTGCTTAGTGTGACATCTAGTGCCAGACAAGATCATACATGGTCCCTAGTGCTCTGAGCATTTATTTCCTGAGCAGTGTTTCTCTAAGTTTATAGTATTCTATCATCAAGTGTTGTATTGCCAATGTTAACTATTCAGGGGTATGTTGTTACTTGTTGCTCTGTCTATTCCTCTATGAAGAAAATAATATTTCATTCTGCACATACCAAGCAGTCTTACAGCCATTTCCCCAACTTTTCTCTTTTGTTTTTGTAAAGCAGTTTATAGCAGTTTATAAGTATGGAATGGTTACTATTTACCTTAGCTAGGTCTGATTTAACAATGAAAGTGTCATTCATTCTTTGGAAAAACTGGTTTGTGTTTGTGTGCGTGTGTGTTTGTGTGTGAAAAAGTACAGATAAAAGTAGTGTAGTCAGACAAGATAGGATATTTACAGTAACAGCTTGCCTGTTCATCCTAAATTTGAACTCTGAATAACCTGCCAGAAAAATTACTTTAGTGATCTAAATGTATATCTGTCATATGTAATAAATGAAAACATGTTCTTTTACATGATATTTAGAATATCCAAAGCACGTAGAGTTAATGTTTTTTTGTTTTTTTTTATATTAAATATAATATTGATTTTTCTCCCCCTCACTAGCGCCCTCTTGCCCATATAATAGTCATTACTCCAAATGTGCCTGCCAGCCAAGCTGTGAACATCTTTACGGCCCACCTTACTGCAGAGAGGATGAGTCATGTGCTCCTGGATGTGTGTGCGACGAAGGCTTCATGCTAGAACAGAGCGCTTGTGTACCAACCCAACAGTGTGGCTGCGTTGACAGAGACGGCAACATGCGTCACGTGAGTGAGACAGTCCAGACTGTCACAATGAAGAGCGGTTATTTGCTACACCCCTCCCTCTACAGTACATCCACGTGCACTTGTATGCACAGTTGTGTGTTTTAAAACATAAACAGTGAACTGAAAAGGAAACATTAGGTAAATCAAGGAGTCCACCTTTAACTAAAGCTGCTGGTGATCCTCTGTATATGTTCCAGTTGGAAGAGGTGTGGTACACTAGCCACTGCAGTCACAGGTGTAGATGCAAGATAGACGGAGAGATGGTGAAGACTGATTGTGACATTGGTCAAGATGGGTGTGATGGAGACGCAGTCTGTCTTCAAGAGGAGAACGGCCAGTATTACTGCCAGGCTACAGGTAAAGGAAAAGCACTCTATGTGCACCATGTTTATTACAGTATAATAAACACTTCTCACTCGGTACAACTTGGAAGTGTCGTAAAGTTGAAAAGCCAAGCCACAAGATATCTTTAACATTCTCATATTTAAAGTTTCTTTCAGTCTCACTTATTAAATAACTTTTCTTATATCTCTAGTCAATTATTGTCCCTCTCAGAATTTAGGTTAGCACAGGTGCTATACAAATAACATTATCAGTATTTATAGAAGATATCCAAAATGTCTACCCGTGTGACTTCACTCCTAGACTTCAGTGAGTGCACCATCGAGGGCGACCCAGAGTACATAACCTTCGATGGCATGAAGTACAGCTTTGTAGGGGAACGCTCCTACATGCTGGTGCAGACAGCCAGCCTGCCAGCTAACCTTCCAGATGTCTGCATAGTGGGCATCAATGCACGCAATCACGGTGACGAGCAGGACGTCAGCGACGATGACAGCACCGGTCTCGGAGACAGCCGACACAGAGATGATGATGATGATGAGGAAGGTCACTGGCGCCGCCACAGGCTGGTGGAGCTCAAGATCAGAGTCTACAACCACACTGTAGAGTTCAAGAGGAACAGGAGAGTGATTGTAAGTACTGCAGCCACTGTCTTTACCAGGAAGATGGTATCTGGTTTCAGCCAACATGGAATGCAGCATTGTTACAAATAGTAGGCCTACTTGTTTTCATGTCTGTGAGCGCCGAGGGGGGGGGGGGGGGTTAGACATCTTGCCAGAGGATTCTTACAGGTAGGTCAACACAGGGGATCGAGCCCAGAACTCTTCCGGCTCCCAGCCGGCTCCCAGCCGGAAGAGCCCAACACCCAGACCACTACACCACCCTGCCCCCCACAGGATTGTGTAGTGGTCTTGCATGGTATGCTATATTGCAATAAAACGATTCAGCTCAATAAGATACAGTAGTTGTATTCAAGAATCGTTGTATTTAAACTGAAAAATACTCTATTTCTCCTTTAGTTGGACGGCAGAGAGACTCTTGTCCCTGTATCACCATTTGGTGGACTTGAGATTGTGCAGCGTTCCTCTCGTATCCAACTTAAGACAGATTTTGGTCTGTCAGTTGAGTTTGATGGACAACGTAAAACAGGTAATTTATTATTTTTTGTTTGTTGTTAAAGTTTCTACTCCCTTGCTTACAATTTTGCCAGAATTACTGTCTAAACCAGGTTGCAGCCGTCCCCACTAACATTTGCCACCTGTCTGGGAATAAACTCCCCCTGTTGGTGAAAGAAAATACTTAACAGAGACTTAATTTACTGTAATTTCATCTAAAAGCAGTCACATATCCACTTGAATCAGTAGCAATGTGCTGTCAATTGTTTGGTTGTGTCTGCAGAGATCACTCTTCCACATATATACAAGAGAAAAGTGAGGGGTCTTTGCGGAAATTTCGATGGCAAACAGAAGAATGACCTCATCAAACCAGATGGTAGCCAGGCTACAAGCCCTCAAGAGTTTGGACAGAGCTGGAGAGTGACAGAGGACTCCTTATCTACAAGATGGAGGTAGGAGTGTGACATGACTGTTTAATCGCCAGCTGTAAATACTGTAAGAATGTGTTAGCGATATTATTGTTTTTGCTTCTTAGGCGTGCCAGCTCGTTTCACACTACCTTCAGAGACTGAGTTGGCAAAGAAGACAGGTGACATCCGTTGCCAGGAATAAGAATCTCAAATTACAATTTTCTTCATAAGTTTAACACAATAATGTTGATTCTATTGTGAAAATAATGCCTATTTAAAATGTGCTTTGTATTGTAAAACAAATGTCAATATATAACAACAAACATTCTTTGTACTCTTTGTTAGACCACAGAGCACAGTGTGAGTTTTTTCTTTGTCATGTCTATTATTGGAAAGTTAAGATCGTATTAACAGAATGTCAGACCAGCTGTGCATAGTATAGTTTACACCCAACTGATTGAATTACTCATGTTAAGCACTGTTTGATGAACTCCAATTGACATTGGAAGACTGTATTTCTGCACTAAATGTATGATTGATTAATTAATGATCTGTAATGTCTATACATTTTAAAGAACAAAAAATAACTGCATTTACTTGACATGTTTTTCCAGTATCAATCCTGTGCAAAGTGTTTGTCACCATGAGTTTAGTCCGGGAAGTCTCCACACTGACATATTATAGGCCTGCCACTTTGTCTTTCAATGTGAGGATAAATAATTAACCATTGAGTAATGCAAATATTCTTCACACAAAGAATATTTGTACTGGCAGACAATGGAATTATACTTTTTGTGTGTAGGTGTGTTTTCTTGGTTTGCATGCACATGATAAAGGGAGGGGCTGAATTGGTGTCTTTTAAGAAAGACATGCACAACACATATTCGAAATGTCAGACAGAACCATGGTTGGGATCATTATATATTGCTTGTTCTATACACCTTTTCTACCTTATGATAATGGTGAGTGAAATATTGTTACATTAATTAACCAATTGCTATCTAATTTGACAGTAAATGTTTTATGAATTATTCAAATGTATGTATTATGTTGATATTTACAAATTACACTGTACATTGCACAGGGCCAGATTGAGGGAATTGTATTGTGTTACATGCATTGAGGTAGTGCAGCATCAACTGAATTAGAGCATTATTATTATTATAATCTTTACAGTATACATTTAATGTTTCACATAAAAAAAGTTGTCTTTCCAGACAGTTATTCCCATTAACTTCCACTTCATGTTCCAGCTCAGATAATAAGTCAAATATCTGACTCCAGCCTGGCAAATACCTTCCAAGAGACCAACCAAACCACATCAAATCCTCCTCTTCCTCCACCCTCAACAACGTCTGTTCCACAACATTCACAGACCAGTCCAATATCTGACTCCAGCCTGCCAAATACCGTCCAAGAGATCAGCCAATCCCCTTCAAATCCTCCACCCTCCACAGCTACAACTGTTTTACTACTACAACAAATTGCACAGACGACTTCAGTGAATTCAGAAGTCAGTCCAACTCATACACCTGCCCCCTTCACTACGTCCACCGTGGCCAGTCAGCCACTAAATGGTAAGCCCCACAGATCACCTCAGATCCAGGGTGAGTTACAGGCTACCTGCCTGATTGCTGTTTATCAGACATAAAGCCTATGTGATTTATTTAAAGTAAAAACATCAATAGATAAGTACAATATCAACAATTGTACTATAGCCACATCTGTCCAAACTAAAACATTAACACTAAAATAAACACTAATAACTAGTTTGGCTAGATACAGGTATAGGCTAAATCTCCATACTACCAAAGATAATGGAGCACAAGCTGACATTACTTCTAAAACTCAGTTTTCCCTGTTTACACTGACGAAAAAGTTTCTGAATATCTTCATATTGAATATCTGGAAGGAGTTTTGCATAACATCACTCCCAGTGATAAATGCAGTTTGTGTGAGTTTAAAAATACCTGTGTATGTGTGGACAATGGGCAATCTACTATATATCTAAAGCAACTGCAAAGTAACAAGTATATATATATATATATATATATATACATTGTAAAGAGCACTATTGTTTGACTCCTATGCAGACTACTTACAGACTACTACAGAAATCAACTTACTACTGCACACATTCCTAAGCTGGGATTTCAGTTTGGTTCTGTGCAGTTATTGCTGTACTATGTTTTTAAGGTTGCTCAGGTCCTCCTATACTGTGTTGCTCTGGTATTAATAATTCCTGCGTAAGAGGGTGTTTCTGTGATGAGAGGTGTCTGATCTTACACGACTGTTGCAGTGACTACCTGTCCACCTGTTCTCAGTGTAAGTGAATGCATAATTACATAGGCATACTCATTGTCGTCACTCAGTTAATCATGTTTCCATTTGACTGCAGCTTTAACCACCGCACAGACAACAAGCACCAATAGCAGTGTCACATTTTCACCAGGAAACATCAGCACAGTCTTTCAATCAACAAATGAACCAAGTATATGTTGTTTATCATATCATTTTTTACTTGGGTTTGTGTTGTCAAAATATTTAATAAAATTAAGGCTGTGTAACTGTTAAAAACTGTTAAAATGATTGTAATGTCTCCTGCAGCTCTAACTACACAGCCAACAGAGCCTAACAACACAAAAAGCAGTACTACATTACCACCAGCAGGTGACAGCACAAATATAACAGGTGTGTGTAATTGTGTTTATTTTATATTCTTAAAATTAGTAACATGTTGAAAGACACTGTTAGTCATTCCCTAACCTGACAGGCCACATGGATTGCTAGACATAATTCTATCTGGGGAGCCGTCCATCGAAACAATTTCGGAGCGCCCCCTATGGAATTCCGTCCATAATGGGTGGTACAACTAAAAAATTGCAATATCTCAAGAATAAATTAGCCTATAAATCTGAAATTTGGAGCACTTATAAGTGGCCCAATGTGTTATGTTAACACAGTTGTAACCTCATCAGATTCAACACAGAGTACTACTGAATATTCACCAACAGATGGCAGTGTTCTTACAACATTTGAGAGAAAAACAGATACTATCAAAACCACACTTGGCTCTAATGATGGTATGCTAGTGCACACACCCGACGGTTCAATGATATGCTACCTTAACTTTTAGTATAACTGGTTGGTTTGCTTGTTTGTGCAAACAGCACTTGTCCATTTAAAGGTTTCTGTCATCTCAAATACAGAGAAGAATGAAGAGGAGATCCTGAATGCGCTGCACAGTGTAAGTCCTACTGGCCTACAGCGTGTCATAAAGTCTGCCTAATTGGCACACAATAATTTATCTTTCTGCTTTAATAGCTTGTATCCAAAGTCCAAGCCACAATGAATCTAAGGGGCTGTGATTCCTGTATCCTAATTATCAGAAGAATCTCACTCGGATGACACCAAAGGAGGTTGTCTTGATTATACTGTATATTCTGATTTGATTGCTGTAAACTTTAAACTCAAACTCATGCAAAATAGTTAATATAGTTTATCTTCAAATATACATATTGGTTTTATTGAGCTTTCAAACGCCTTTGACGCCATGTTATCTTATACAGCAGAGTTAAGAAATAACTGACGACATGGACTTCTTTCTGAATGTTAATTGCTTTTCATCAGGTATACTAGATGTTGCCAAAGGTTTGCCTCAGCTTTCTGCCCTGGGTCCAACAATATTTACAATGCCAATAATCTACATCTACTGTATAGAATGTCTTTCTGCATGTGTACGCTGACCACACAATTATATGCACAATAACCTAAGTCGACAGTCTCAGGTTGTTTTTGATGTTATCCAGGCTCAATTGTAAAACCTGAAATGTCCATTAAACTAAATATTTTGTATATAGTACAATATTTGCTCAAAGCACTTCAGTTCCACATGCTTAGTTTGAAGTTAAGTGTTACTTCTAACTTGGTGTCTCATCGATGATGTATTACATGTTGTATAGAACATCTTTAGAAAGTTTAAACTAAAACTTGGTGTTCCACCTCATTCACCTTCAGAGCTGGTTTGGCAAAGACAGGTCACATCCAGTGCCAGAAATAAGAAACTCAAATTGTATTACACCACAGTTGAACAGACACTGTAACTATAACACAATAGCATTTTATGGTCAAAATAATGCATTTTATTTATTTAAAGAAAATCAAAGACTGCATTCCTGGTTTTATTTAAGCCAGCTGTCTTTGTTTCTTGTAGACCTCTGTTTGTTCTTCCTCACCTCTTCATCAAACAATGAGATCAGTTATTTTGATTGTGATTACCTGCCACATACCATATTTGTGTCACCATGAGTTTATAGACTAATGTCACGGGGAGCCTCCACACAGACTTTCTATGTAGTTTTACTTCACAAAACAACTCACACCCTTCAGAAGTCAGTCTGAGACCCGCCCCGTTGACTACCCCCACCTTGACCATTCAGCCAGTAAAGGATACACAGATCGAAGTGACCATTGGTCAGACATCCCCATTGCAAAACATGCAGTAGGGGATTTAATAATAATAGTGCATATTATTAAGACTGCTTTTCAGGGTACTCAAAGACACGTTACATGAGATGAAATGACGATGTAAAGCAACACATAACACTCAACAAGAAGTCATTACGTGTGATGTACTGTATTACTTTATTCTCAGTGTAAATGCTTCATCTGTCACTGTGGGTGTCTGTACTGTGTGGAGGTAACTGTACTGTGTGGAGGTGTCTGTATTGTGTGGGCGTGTCTTTATTGTGTGGGGGTGTCTGTACTGTGTGGGAGTGTCTGTACTGTGTCTTCTCACAGCTCTGGGAAGTTTATGCGCAAAAGAAATATAGCTTGAATCATTGTGTTACCACATGTGTAAAGTAACATAACTTCAGGCAACCTTATTGCTTGTATGTTACATGTTTCACATATGCAACACATAACACAGCCCAACTAACACATTGTAATACTAAACTAACCAAGTAAACGTATTGGTCTGCACATCTCATTGAGACTTGAATTAAGAGGAAGGACCGTAGAACTACAACCATAGGAACCGTACATGCCGTACATTAGTGGTTCTCTTATTACAGTGACTTGCATAGGCTAAGTTGGGATCTTCTGTAGGTTAGTTTTGTATGGTTATTATTGCTGTTCTGTGTTCCTATGTGTGTTACTCCGGCCTGGATGCTACTGTGCCTGTCGAGGGTGTTCCAGTACAGTGTATATTCTTCCATGACTGCTGCAGTGACTACCTGTCTGTCTGTAGGCAGCCTATACTCAATATAAGTCAACACCAAACATCAAAGGGATAACTACATTGTCTTGAATTTAATTTTTCAATTTTTCTGCAGCTTTAACCACTGCAATTATGACAGCACAGCCTACAAGAACTAATAGCAGTCCCAGATTCTCACCAGGAGATGGAAGCACAGTCTTACATAGAAGCTTGCATACAAATGGATTTACAGATCCAAGTATTGGGCAGCAGGTAGGGGTCAAGTCAGGCATCATAGTCAAGGATGCTCAAAGTACTATCCTACAGATAAGAGCCAAATATGGCAGTACTACATTCCTATCAGAAAATGACAGCACACATTGAATTACATGTGTATTCTTGCATTGTGCATTTTGTAATCAGCATGCATGCAGGATATATTTAGCGGAAACTGTGTAATAATACATTTAATCAAATGCAATGATGTTTCGATTTGTTCGTTGTTGTTTCGATTTGAACTGTTGCCAGCGGTCTCTGCAGCTTTAAACACTGCGCAACCAGCAGTTTGAAGACCTTTTCCATTCTCACCAGCAGATATCAGCTGTCTCATAATCCACATATAAATTCAGCTGTGTAATTGCTTTGTTATTGCAGAATAAACCGTTTCATGTGTTAATTTCGTAAAATGTTTGTGCTTTCATTATTATCATTGTCATAAGGATTATCTTTACTACTCTAATTTGTGTCTGGTCACTGTTGCCAAAACCTCAGTTTTAGGACTTTGGGACCATGGACATTCAATTGCACTGTATATAGCTCACAAACCCAAAAGAACTGTTCTTCTTTCTTCACCCTCAGTTGAAATCATTGAGTCTTTTTTGACAACCATGTAATAGTAAATACATACTTGAATCATTCCACAATCCAAATGTTATTATTATACACACCATCAACTCCAAAGGCACAATGTACAGTAGGCTAGGCATATGCAGTATAGGCTACCGTGTTGTCACATCATCAGATGCATAACAAGAATATTCACCAACAGATGGCAGTGTTCTCACAACCACTGAAAGAGAAGTATTACCGCCGGTCTCTCAAACCTTTACTTTGTTTGCAGTGGTTCATTTATTTGCTAGCGGATTTAACTGTTAATCAAACACGTTTGTTATTTGTTTCTATGTGCAAACGGCACTTTTAAAAGTTAATTTAGTCTCAAAAACTAAAGAATGAAGAAGAGAACCTGGCTACACATAAATCCTATTTTCCTATAACATAATACACGGACATGCTAAGATAAACGGTCTACTTAAAGGGCTATTTATCTTTATGCTTTCGGGTCCAAGCCACGTTGCATGGGGGCTGCGATTCCTGCATTTTAGGCCAAGTATCAGACGAATCTCATAGGCCTCATTGATCCTTTTGTAAGAGAGATGTGAATGTTGTTTCTAATTTATAATACAAAATGTTAATTTATGTATGCTACATGTATTTTATCAATATGTTTGATAAAACTCAGGCCAGCTGCCCAGCTACACGCAAGGCTTCAAAGTTCAAAAGACAAGGATGCAACACAAATTCAATTATGAGGAGTGAAAAGGAAACACTTGGAGAGGAAGAAGATTTCACTTGCCCAAGGGATGTAGCCTATAACCTTTCGCTCCAGCGGAAAGATCAGATTAGAGCAATGCTGGTCTTGACACACCTTATTTGAATTGGGCCGGGCTTCTCAAAGTTCATGCAAAAATTTAAATGATTTGATCTGACCAGTTGGCATTATTTCTCTGAACGTTTATTATTCATGGTTGGTAACGAGGTTAGAAGGCTAGCTAGGCTACCTGTTGAATCTGGATGTATGCATGCTACTGTACCACCAACCTCCCGTGGTCAAGATAATTCTAGGTAGCGCAAATCAGAAGCGCGTGTTTTCTTTAAACCAATCTCCACAATCCCACTGCGCAATCGAAGTTAATTCGACAGACAGATAAAGCATTGGCTTCGTGTTTCGCCACAGGTTTGTAAACTCACATCATATGGGGTCAGCGAGAGGTTGAATCAAGACAGGCCTGTAGCTGTGCACAGTTTCTAAAGATCAGTTACAACGTAGTAATGGCAATGGAATGTCGCTCAGTCCGGGTCTCTGACCGAGTGACTATTAGGCTACATGAAAATATATGGCTCTAATTATAGTTAATTTCAAAATTACCTGTACCTTTTACGTGTATTTTCAAAACAAACAAACGCCACACATTGTCTGTGTTTAAATACATATACTTAAAAAATATAATAAGGCTAATTAATATGCTACTGCTTGAGATCAATTTAACTGCAACATTATGCATGCAACTTTGAGTTGTGTCACAGTCAATTATTCATAATTATCAGTATAATGATGTGAAAATAATGCGTTACCATAACCATAACTCAGGCTAAAAGCTGAATTTACACAATAGACAATGTCATGGCAAATGTGCACCTATACACACGCACACACACACCGCAGCACACATAAACAACATGTCCAGGCTGTCCACACCATCAGTGGGTGGAGGTATCCCCACGGTTTCCCCTGCGGTGTGTGCGATGTTGAAGGCCCCAGTGTTATTGATCCTGATTGGGCCTCACTGGAGGAGATTCCGGCCTGCCATTGACCCAGGATACTCCATGTTTCCACCGCTCCCTCAGATCATCAGAGGCAACGCTTTCCTTGGGCCCCGCCTTGCGCGAGCTTACTGATTGTCAGATGGAGGGGGTGGGGGCGATGAAGGAGACTACATACAGTTTGCAAAATCACTAGCAGGTCCATGCTGAGTAGTCCGTATTGACGTTTTCCTGGCTTGGTGACTGTCAAAATATATCCCCCCCCCCCCTCACACACACACACACACACACCAGCATCTTCCTCCAGGCTGTGGCTCAGAGGCTGTTCTCCTCTTCAAAGTAGAACTTCTCTGACGTGGGGCCTGTGTTGAATCTTCGCTCCGACGACGACATCTCCATGCTCATGGACTCCTCATAGGGGTTCTGTTTGGCCGTGTCGCTGCGGATGAAGTTCTTGAAGAGTGTCGCGGCCAGAAAGAAGTAGAAGAGCATGACAAACAGGATGTAGGAGTGAGCGTTGTCGTACGGCCTCCTGGGGCTGGTGGCGGAGGGAGACGGAGGCTGTAGCGGTGACGTGGACGCAGTGGTGCCATTTTGTTTCCCACCGGTGTCTTCCACAACAAGCTGCTGGCATCGGGAGAGCAGTGCTAGCAGGATGGTCCGGTTTATTCCGTTCATTCTGAAATCAAAACCTTACGGTACTCTGCCAGATGATTAAATGCACAGAAGAAATTCTATGACAAAACGTTTAGGGAAACGTAGAGATAGGTCTTATGCGGAGAGAGATGGAAAGAATGGGATGCAGAGTGGCTAACCGCTTTTGGAATGGCACGTCAGCCAGTCTCCGAGCAAGGGTCTTGATAACACAACATTTCTCAGATAAACCCCCTCTGCCTCACTGCTGTATAGTGCAGTCACCGTGGTATCACTGAAAGTGTTCCATTACGGCTATGGCCTACTACGAGGGACTGATGTTCACCACATGATTTGTACTCAGTTTACGACAAAGCAAGTTTAATAATACATCACCACAAAGGCCTGTGAGACAGCCATGCTGTTCGCGTTTCCAATTCTCCTATAGGCTATCTTCCCATTCAACTGTTTTCTAAAACAATGCTCTCTCTCTCTCTCTCTTCTCAAAAAAATGTTTTTCCACCCCTCCTCCCTCCCTTCACTTTCAATTTGGGGGGCTAGGGGGCTGAAGAGACGCTTGGATTGTTGTCAGCGCCGGTCAAGTAGTCTACTCATTTCAAAGGGTGTTGGGGTCAGAGGTTAAGTTGTCTCCAGTGTGTTCCTGCTTGACTGACACTCCGCTCCGCTCCAAAGCAAGCTCTCTGGCTCTTTCACTCATTGTGTCTTACAAGTTGAGCAATGTTTTTAAAGTTTACGTGGACTCTAAGAAAATAGTGAAATGTGATCTCACCTTGATCTTATCCATATTGGACATGCAAAAACAACAACAACAAGAAGAATAAACACAGGAAAGCTCCAACGTGGACATAAAAACACAACCCTACAGATACTGTGTGCCCACTTGCACACTCGCTTTATTAAACGCACATATAACATGAGTGGCATGGACAGCTGGAGGCAGCTGATCCCTCTATCCTCAGGGAGAGATAAAGCCAAAGAGAAGGAATGATAAAACTCATGATATCAATAACTTCTGCCATGCTGGGCACTGAGAGCCAAAAGGCCTCTTAACCCCACAGACCCATGGCAGAGACTAATGTCCCTGTGTGTTGTGCTTATATCATTTACAGGGGCTCTGCTTTACTCATCAAGGGGTGTGAAGAGGCCCACAGGGAGCAGGAATTTGTCCAAAAGGAGCATTTTGGACAGGTGATATATGCATGATTTAGTGTTTGCTTAGATGCATACAGCATAGCGCATTATTTCCACTAGGATTTACATTACAGACTGATTCATGGTGATGCTGAGTTAAGCTGAGGAAAAAATATGAAAAAAAGGAATGAATAAATAAAGGGTTGACTGCAATGCAAAACATACAAATATTACATTAAATAAAATGAGAATAAATTAAGCAGTAATTCGTTATCCTGGTTCTAGCAAAATAATTGTATGGAAGAGAAACATACACTTGTGTGTTTTTATATAGTTTATTATAAATAGTAAATAGTGCTGTATTTTACACACAAAAAATAATACAATACAATATTGTGATGCAGTTCTAAATGACAATGATTTAAAAAGAAATAGCCTGGTAGCAAATGAATAATCATTCATCAATCATTAAGACTATTGGAGCACTGCTGAGTGCTTGTTTGAGACATACAGAGGAGCGAAACACAAATAACACTGAATAAATAATAAATGGAACTAATGTTCGCTGTAATTTTACAAAGGCAAAATGAAAATAAACAGAAAAAAAAACATTTACATTCGAGCTGAAAGACATCACCGGAGACATTTTTTTTTGGCTTAATGACATCACAATTAAGTTTGTTACTGTTTTAAGTATTTGTTTTAACAATGCTTGAAAAAATCCTGCGTTTTTAAATGGTCAATACACACCCAAAGTTATTAGGAATGTACAAAAAAAGTAGACTATTTTGAGACATAATTTGGGATATTATTCCACGTCGATTCACATCACATGAGGTATGAATGTATTGCACTTTCTTTGGGTTTGTAGTGGTCTCAGTTTGACTGTGTTAACATTTTCCTGCTGCTATTTCGTCTGCATCAAAATCACATCTCCGAATGAACACGTAACCGGAATACAACAATGTACATTAAATTTAAGTTCCCTATTATGACTCCCTAAGATCCTGTGGTGAAAAGAGCCTTTACAATAGCGTTGGAGCGGAGATTCGTCCGCATGCGGGGTCCCTTGATATGAAACAGTCTCGACGACAAACCCCGGCGCACGTTACGCTGGCGCCCAGGAAGAAGGAACCTGCTATATGGAAAGTCTACACCAACCTCACTTCTCTTGTATTACTAAAACCAAACTCCAAAACCTTGAACGTATTCCCCCGCCCTGACCCTGGCGCTTTCGATGTTGTCCTAATTCGTTGACCACGCGGCACGCTAGCTCTGTCCTCTGAGCATGACGTGAAGCTGCAGCGAAGCGACTGCCAGGTAACTGGAGAGGCAAAAGCCCCTTTGGCCCTGATTATTCCTGTCTCTCCCCTACACAACTGCCTCCTCCTCCAGCAAGGCACCTCACCCACCCACCCACCAACCTCCCTGCTGTCCCCAGGGCTGGAGGAGGCTGGCACAGGGGGGGAGCGCCCCCATCTCGACGGGCGGGTGGTCTGGAGGATCTTAAGATGAATGTCAAGTTGGGCAGAGATGTCAAACGTGGGCCATCTTGAGGGTTTCATATAATGAAAGGCACCTGTGATGGACAGGAACACACAGAAATGGGCTTTAGGATATTTTCATGTAATTTAATAAATTCCTTTGTGACAATAATGGGCAGGATGGGCTAGTTGTCTGGGTGTTAGGCTCCCGGCCGGAAGGTTGTGGGTATGATCCCCGGTGTTGATGAACCTGTAAGCATCCATGAGCAAAATGCCTCACCCCCTACCCCCTAAAAACTGCTCCCGGTGGTTGGTTGCACCTTGCATGGCAGCAATCACCGTTGATGTATGAATGTGTGTGTGAATGGGTGAATGTGAGGCAAAATACTGCAAAGCACTTTGTATAAAAGCGCTATATAAAAGCAGTCCATTTACAATAATGGGGTTTATTAGTGATGTTGAAAATAATTCTAGTGTGTGACCAGGAAGATGGAGAATGATACAGTATATGTTAACTCTATTGTCGCCAAGCTCTGGTGGAGCTTGAGGCTTGTTCTGGACCTCTGGCTGCGCTCCACCAATCAATAATAACTCCAGGTCTGACCTCCACAGGGACACATGTTTCTAATCCTGGCCTGCCAAGGGCCATAATCGCTCCCTGTTAAAGAGCCCTTTACCCCCTGCGTCACACACACACACACATTGCCACTAACTCCCATGGTTCCCTCCAAGGTCTGGGCAAATTAATGACATCAAGATGTCACCAGAGTGACGGGCTAGTCAGCATGCAGCGGTGCACCCTAGCACAGCCCCCCCCCCCCCCCCCCCTCCCCCGCACCCCTCTCCCTCCTGTCAAACATGCTTTGGGGAAGTGGCTCTGTTCATTTGGTGGGGGTATCCTTGTTACACAGGGGTCATTACATGGCTAACTGAGCTAGCCCGTGAGTTTTGACTGGCACGCTCATCACACGGGGTCGCGAGAGGGCAGCGAGCGAGCAAGAGGGGGAGAGAGAGAGAGAGAGCGAGAGCGAGAGAGACAGCGAGAGAGAGAGCGAGAGAGAGAGAGAGAGAGGGTGAGCATGTGAGTGCGTATAGGGCCGGGGGAAGGACTTGGTCAGGCGAGCCATGTGGATCTTCCTCTGATGGTAATGTAAAGTGAGGGAGCTCCCTGGCGCACCATGTAATCTCAGTGCCCCATGGGGCGATATGAGAAGGCTCCTCATCAGTTGGGCTGTTCAACTCAACAGCACAGCTGCATGTAGGGCTTGGAGCCGTGCAACAGTAAAGCCCAACTGAAGATAAAAACTAAAAAGGATAAACAGACTGGCTGAGAATGACTCACTAGAGCGATACTTTTGTATTTTTTATTTAACCTTTATTTAATGACGTGGATGTACTGAGATGTGGGCGTACCAATTGAAGAAGAAACAAAAAAGGATGAACGAACTGACTGAGAGTGACTTAACAGAGTGAGCTCTTTTAAATTGTTAGTTAACCTTTATTTAATGACGTGGGCGTAACTGTACCTTGCTCTGGCTGTACTGTCCGTACTGGTAGGATGGGTGGTGGTCCACAGCGTAGGCTGGGGAGCTGTAGGTGGGGGGGCAGTAGGACTGGGAACTGGAAAGGGTAGGCATGCTGGTCAGCCCCTGCAGGGCCTCCAGTCGCTGGGAGCCGTGGCAACTGGCTGCCATGCTGCTGTTAGCCTCCAGGCCTCCAGTCAGCGGGGAGATGGCAAAGTCACTCTGAGGCTGATGAGGCACTCCCCCTGGGTTGAGCAGGCCCATCACCTGGGAAGGGCAGGTAGAGAGGTTAGAACGCACCAGACCACAATGGAATAGATGTGTGCAGATGTGCAGCCAATAAGGGCTTCATCCGGTTAGAGTGGAGGTCACCACCCGGACAGGATTTGTGGAAAAGGAGGTCTATTGGACATGATGTGAAACATGTGATGCCGTGAAGGATCCGTAAAGTTGACAAGAGATCACAGGTTTTATACACATGTACTGTACAGTATGCATGCGTTTACATCATGTTATATGTATCATACATACGGTATATTAACAAATCAAAATTCACTGACATCCATTGACAATGCTGTCCGTTCCCTGTAGTTGAGCTCATTTCTTTCTTACTTGTTTTGATTGCTTCGTATCTTGTATAACCTTGCTTCAACCAGATATGTGGTATACTGTGCTTCCTAAGCGAGTGGCCAGAGACGCCGTACTGGCCTAGGACCAGTGAGTCCAGGAGCAGTTCCTGGAGGAATCACCGTCTGACTAACGCACGTTAAAAATCTTTATTTAGTGTCATTTATGTTTTATTCAAGATATATGTAATCCACGCACGCAAATTTTTTTTATAAAAAACCCATGCCAAACCTCCAGTACATTTACAGATGGTTTAAGCAGAGAATGGAATGGAGAAAGTTAGATTTATGAGCAGCCCTCTGTGTGTGCACAGGCACAATATTCAAAGAGAAAATAGACTTATGTGCTGAGAAATACCCTCATATCCTCTGCCCCCTTCCCCCTCCAGTTTGATGACCTAAATTCACCGTATCCTTGTGGGGCCGGTGGAAAGAGGCCAAAGGCTATGCGAGAACAACGGGAGTGTGTATGTGTGCGTCCAGGCTCCCCCATATGTGTCTGGTGTGTGTATGTGTGTGTGTGTGTGTGTGTGTGTGTGTGTGTGCGTGCGTGCGTGTGTGCATGCGTGTGTGAGTCGTAAGCATTTTGCCTTGTGATGTTCAGGGTGAAGAGGTCTCGTAGGTGATACACAGTGAACAGCTGCACGAGCGTTAACGTGAGAACCAAAAATTTGTAAAATAAGCAGAAACTATGCGCACTGTGTGTGTGCGTGTGTGTGTGCGTGTTTGCATGCGTGTCCGTGTGTGTGTGTGTGTGTGTGTTTGTAAAGTGTGTTGTATGTAATTGTATGTGCGGGTGTTGTGCGTGAGGTTGGGGAAGCCTGACAGTTAAATGCTACTGTGGTTCACAGGCTAGTAGATCACTGTCGCTATGTTGGCCCTTGAAACAAATTAATTGTATAAAGGTGTTTTTTAAAATCCTGGGGGGGGG
>JAODTR010053078.1:0-17831 GCA_025399935.1 Amblyopsis rosae
AACACCCTATGCGGGAACTTGTACTCGTAACTGATAAATTATAGTATAGTCTGGGCCTCTCACTTGAGTGAGTGGCATAGCCCTCTTTATTGGTGGAATTCTGTGTATACTGGTCACACAAATACTAACTTCAATGTAATGTGAAATGCATATAAAGATTACTTCTTTAAAACGTTGCTATTTCAAAGCGTTTGCATTAAATAAACTACCAACTACCAGAATTATCTTTGTTCTTAGTTTTTCTTTCTGACTGACTGGCATCTGTTTGTGTGTGCCTTACTGCCTTTCTATAAAGTAAGCTGTGGGGAGCAGTGAGTACAAGAACAATGATCTCAAACAACAATTACAAATAAAAGTGTGTGTGTGTGTGTGTGTGAGAATCACTACTTAAACATTTTGTTGTAGGCTTAACTCTAGAACTATTAATGGTGTCATAATTACCTTTTTAAAATGTTGCAATGAAATAGATATGTAGAAATATATTTTTTGTAACTATAGCACCCAAAATGTGTATATATTCTTTTCAACATTGAATAAAATGACAAAACAGAGTTTTGAGTATTTTTACCTAGCGGTCATTCTGACTGCTCAAACATGATTTGCATATAATGTAAATATACAATATAAATTCTAAAAATAAATTGACCTGCAATGTTAGGATAGTTAAACATTACATTTTAATTCTTTAATTTTTCTTTATTTTATTCAAATTTGTATGTTTTCATGTTATTTTCCTGTGATGGTCAAAATGACTGGTTTGGCCATTCTGGGGTATGTTCCATTATGAATTAATGTTTTCATATTCATTAGAATTAAAAGTATGTGTATTATTACTTATCCCAACATTACGGGTCAGTTTATTAGAATTTATAATAATTATTTAAATGATATGCAAATCATGTTTGAGCGGTCAGAATGACCACTTATGGCCATTCTAGTAGTTATAGCATTCCAGTAGTTATAGTGTTAAACAGTTGCACACAGAAGTGCATTATAAGCCCATTGGGAAGTGTCAGCAGTGATAAGTCACTCAATAGAGCTTTCAGGGAGCTTGGCTTCACACCATTATAAATGTTGGTGAATCTATCCTTTAATGGTGTAACAGTAGAGCATTATACAGCCACATGTGCACAGAGGCACAAATAGACAGGATGATAGATGTGGGATGACGGGCAGAAGGTCACGGCTGTGCTTGATAGAGATATGAGTTTTCTTTGATTCCCCTGAGCTTCAAATTGAAAGATGGATTGGGAGTTGCATTTAATAGCATGCAAACAGGCATGTATCCCTGTAACACATGGAGCTGGGGTTTAATTGAAACCCGAAGCTTGGTGTTTCAACCCCTTCAGCACCCCCCAGAGGCAGAGTGACCCCTGTCTCTAACCCTGGCGACCTTAGCCAGGCTCAGAGCTAATGTCTGATGCTCACCTGGTTTTCATTACATCAATCATATGTGTCTTCCCGAACATGTATTGCATACCAACCCATTTGGACTACCTGGCAGAACCACACTACTGCATAAACATTATATTAACACTCCAATGTCTCCTGGAGGATACAGGCTGATAAGGTCATTCATGTGCTTGTGAAAACCCAAGCCATGTGTCATTCTGTGTCCCTTCACGTTAGTGTGGAGAATCAGATCAGTGGCAGGTTGCTTTCACATGAAGGCCATCATCTGTGCCTGTATTCTGTTACCCAGCATCCTGCTACAGCCTTACCTGACATGTTGAGAGGCCAGGAGGCCAGATGGAACCCTTATTGATTTGAATGGACATGTGGCTCCATCTCATACACGCACACACACACACACACACACACACACACACACACACACATGCACACCTAAACACACGCACACCTAAACACACACACACACACAAACACACACACTTGCACACCTAAACACACACACACCCACATGCACACCTAAACACACACCCACCAACATGCACACCTAAACACACGCGCACACGCACACACAGACTTGCATATACACATGCACAAACATACACCCTTGCATACACAAACACTCTTTAATATATACACTTGCACAAACGCACAAAGACACACTCGCTTATGTGTGTGTGTGTGCGTGTGTGTACACACGTACACACACTCATGCATACGCATGTGTATACACAGAGAGATATGCACACTCACTCTCTCTGTGCGACGCTAATGACACCCAATTTTCCATTTTGGAAAGCTAGCTGTGTTAACAATAATAGTCCAATGTAATTCAGGTCCAATACTAGCTGACTGGCCGTGCTGAGAAGTGCAAATTGAGTAGCCTGGCTCTAGTAATGTACGTAGTTATTCCAAACTGCAACACCAAGTTGTCTCCCAATTAGCATACGTAGGCTAAATGCTAATGGTCTGGCTTGTTAATGAACCAAAGAGAATAACAGTCTGCCCGAGAGAGTAACCCTCCAATAGCTCTCTTGGTTATTACCCTGGAAACAAAACCTTAAAACCATTCAACCCCTTAGCATCCCTGACCTCCATGTCCCAAACATGCCAGTGCAGCTCATATTCTTTCATGGTTGAAATAGCAAAGACATGTTAGCGATGCATCATGCTGTTGCCTTGTTATAATGAGACCTCATACGTGTGCTGTGTGTGTGTACCCACAAACATCTCCAGGAATATGTTTGCCATTAAAAAAGAAGGTTGACATGTGCACATGATGTCAACCTCACACGGTACTCATGTATCCACGTCATAGAAGGAATATAGTAAAACAAATGGCTGTAACTATGGTGTTGTGACACCTATGTCTGTTTTCCAGCCCGGAGTTTGGTTTAGCTAGTTAGAGTACATACCTCCATTATGTTTGTATTGGAGCCAAAATCTGGTGTTAATCCTTCCCCAGTTGTATTGGTGTGTAATCTTGTATGATTGGTTCACTGGGTCATGTGATCTCTCTTTCAAAATATATATATTTATTTTATATATATTATTATTTCATATATTAATTATTATTATTATTATTATTATTATTTTTATATATATATTTTTTTTTTTATACTAAGCATGCCCTGCCCATTAGAAGACTCTGACTCTATGACTTCTTCAGAAAAATAATGCATGTACTTTGTCATGTAGTCTTTCACTATGTTTTGGAGCGAAACACCTGGTGGCCACTAACGGCACTGCATCTTTAGCACGTCCTCATTGTCTTCAACACTGCTGGACCGCTGCTTGGTCCCTATGTGACTGAACCCTGACTCTCAGGTCAGGAGCTGACAGAGACTTGACGTGTTTACTGTGTAATTCACCTCTGTGCAACTCTGGGAGGCCAATCTAAACCATGTCAGTGACAAGAGAGGTGACCCGCACAAACAGTGATGTGTGTGCGTGTGTGTGTGTGTGGGGACAGTGACATGGCATACTGATTGAATGACTGGCCGGATGGAGCCATGCCTTTGTTGGCCTAGGGGGGCTTGACCTCAGGGTTAACTACTCAGTAAAGTGCTGTATGCCATAAAACTAAACGTGAGAGACGAAGGATCATTACTGGGGCTACAGCGCGTTGGTAATGCAAGACTGGTGTTATGATGACGATGTCTGTCAATGCTGCGGCGCTGTTTGAGACCTTCCTTCCGGGTTGCATGGGCACATGTGGCAAACAGGATGGGGCCCTCATGAGCCAGCTGTCATACATTCATGTACATGCAGCAGATTCACAATACAATGACCGTGTGTGGCCACTATGCAAGACGAAGTACCCACCAAATTACATTGTTTAAGTTCTCTCTTCGTCTTATAATAAAAGAAATAACCAAATGCCAAAGGTTTTATACTATACTATACTATAATATACTATCCGATACTATACTAAGTTTTATACTATACTATACTATAACTTTTTAAGTTAATCCGGAACCAAACCATACTGTTCGGTCCCAGAGCTAGAGCTCACTGTTTAAGTATATTTGAAAACATTTTATAGCTGTCTACACAGTGTGCAACTGTGTGGGGATGGGAAGGGGGGTAGAGAAGGTATTGCGGCGCTTTAGTGGTTTAGAGAGGAGAGACGGCCACACAGATTTGGGAGCGCTGTAGGGGTTTCAAAACAAAACATGAAGCTCGTCTACACCGCAAAGACACGCATTGATGAGGTAACCTTTAATATCAATAACAAGCACTTTTGTGTGTGAAATCGGTATTGTTTGCTCTGTTCGTGAAATGCATGTGTCCCTTTGTGAGCGGCTGCCTTGGAACCTGTCCCTAATTGGTCATTAGAGCTTGCTTAGCCAGATCAAGTCTACTTTCACTGTAACGTTTATTATAGTGCTCTGCCCTTGACCTCTGACTGCATATCCAGACCAACACGACAGCTTTGATTGCAAGTACATTTTTGAGCCGGTAATCTAAACAGCAGGAAAGGCCTCTCCAGTCACATCCTCTGGGTTCTGGGCTCAGAACCTTGGAGGCCTTTGTGGTGGGTGTACTTGCTAGACCATCTTCTGGGACTATTGTTTTACACCGCTGGTTTGTAGATCAGAGTATGGATTCAACTAACACAGGTGGAAGGATTAGGTGATCAAGCATTAGCTAAGAGTGGACTCACAGATGCTGTGCGTTGAGATCACATCTGAATTACTATTCCATATGCTAAATGGTGGGGGAAGAACACATTCTACTTGGCTTCACACAGCAACCCTTTGCAGATCTATCTGTTCATATGTAAATGACCATGCTTTTGTGTGTGAGGTCAGGATTATACAAACATTTTTTATTTTTTATTTAGAGAGTGCATGACCAACTTACACGTTTGTGGAAATTTATCTTGCGTTTCAAAATACAGAACAGAAATTCAAGGTTCTGGGGCCACTATAGTACAATCAAGGAGTGTATATTGTGTCAAATTGGTACTCTGATTCTATAGCGTTTAATTTTTGTCATCATTTAAATGAATTACATGTGCCAATGTACTCCAAATGAAATATTTAAAACCCCCCAGCTGCCAAGCATCATCTTCTCTGATGGGTGGTCTTGGCCAGTCTAGCGAGGGGTCCATGTCAGGGGAGATGCAGAGAAGAGAGAGAGAGAGAGAGAGAGAGAGGTTTCAGGGCTCTCAGTCTGCTCCTCACATGTAGGCTTTATATGGAAGGCCTGCAGCCACAGGAAACACTCATATTGGGAACACATTTCCTCTGACAGTTCACTGTGATGGCTGGCCCAGCTGAAAGCACTCTTCTCTGCTGAGAAGGGAGGCAGGCAACGAGAGAGGGGGCTTCACTTTGAACCCCTATCCCCCATCCCCGCCCAATCGTATAAATGGGGTGTGGGGTATTTCCTTTATTATTTTCTTCTCTTTTTTTTATGACCGCATACTTTATTTTCCTACTTCACTCTCTGTATCGTTTGGTCTCCTTGCTGATCTGCTATCTTCCCTCCCTCTTGCCTAGGCTGGCCTGCGGCTCATATTTCACTGCCGAGCGCTGTTTAGGTTTTCAAACGTCAACACTGGAGCTTGAATGGGCGGCAGTAGTGGTCCGAGCCCCAGCGGGAAGTGGCCGGGGTCCGTGCTATGGACCAGAGTAGATGTAGCGGTGCTGGCCCCACTATAAATACAGAACACAGCACACATTTAAAAGCTTCAGCACAGGGGAAGCTCACATCTCATCCATTGGGTGTATAAAACTGTCAGGAGAAGCCTAACTGACCCAGGACTCAACCCAAACACTGCCGTTCTTCAGGCTGGTGCACCGAATGCAGAGGGAGGAGAACACACACTGCACACAAAATGTACACGCGCACACTCACACACACACACATGAGAACAGATGGAAGCAGTATAGTCTGCGATGGTCGGCTCTGATACAAAGTGAATGTACAGTAGAGTGATATGTTTTAAAGAAGCATAATAAACACTACAATAGTCACAAATATGAATTATATTATAATACAATTATTTTATTAGGTAGTGCTACACAATGATTGCATAATTAGCATTTACAGTATGAATACTACAATACTATTACCCAAAACAAATACACATATTAGCCAGCTTCATATAGATAACTAATAAAGAACTACAACAGGGCCGCCACTTAAGACTGTCCAGGTATATTACCCAGTAGCCACTAACATATCTCAAGGGGGCTGTAGCCTGGATTACCATGGTGATAACCCTGAGGTCAATGGAAGTGTGGCACGTCTGGACCCCCCACAGTGAGCCATGGTCCCAAAGGGGCCGCATACAGTACATACATACTGGTTACCTCATGTCATCTCACAGTGTAATTCCAACACAGCGACATACGTCCAGCGTGTATTAGTATGAGCTCAATGAAGAGGAAACAGTGAATATCTATAGTGAAATACTTGCTATTGGCATGTGGAAAGAAGTCTTGTCAACAAGGAACACTCCACGTAGATTTGTATGTGTCTGTACCACTTAGAGGTGGTACAGACTTAGATGGTAAGGATTTATTGTGTTTGCACTGTGAAGTTCCCCCCTTGTTTCCCCATGGTGTTGTATTTCTCTTCCTCTAATCCATAGCTCACTAAGCATTAACTACTTTATTCTGTCCTGCCAAGGCTTGGCCCACTATCAAGCCTTTGCCTTGCTGGTGGGCCAGTTTTCAGATTACCTTCCAGGTGTTCGTAATGAGCCATGGGTTGCTAGTAAGCAGGCAGGTGATCAGGTCTTGATAAACAGAGGCAGATGTGGGCTTACTGTATTCATCCAATGCCCATGCACTGCCTATATGGCTCAAAACAAACCTCTGCTTGCCCCTGAGCTTTTCACCAAGCCCGTAACTATAGCAGCATACCTTACTCACAGCGTAATCCTTCCAAAATCCCAGGGGAGTCTCCTGTAAGGCAAGCACGTGTGCATCAAGCAACATTACGATGAAAGAGGCCACTGCAAACAGCAATGCCACTAGGAAACCTCTTTTGAGCCTCTTTGCGACCCTGGGAAGGAGTTCCAAACTCATGGGAGTTCTAAACTTGGGCTAGTGGGAGAGACTGGGAATTCTCATCATATTTATCCCAGGAGTGTCACACTGTCAAATCGGCATGTTTCTATTGGGGCGTGTGCTCTAGTTGGTCTCTGGGAAAGAATGTGCCTTCTGTATCATTAGGTCCCTGTGCTCTGGCCTATATTTGAAGGGATCTACACCGCGGTACACCAAATGCTTTGTTCAGTGTTCTGAGGAGAGGTTTTCTGGTGTGGCCCACCGATGAAGATCGTGGAAACAGGAGATGTTACAGAGTTACATGGTTTTCTCACCACAGCTCTGTTGTGTGGTTAGTGGGAGGTTACGGCTACTAGGCTACTTCTTCGCTAAGCTTAACGACAAAATATGGCTCGTAAGCTACAGTTGGGCAGGAAAGCGCAAACATAATATTTTGAAAAAATAAAACGATAATTCTCATGTTCAGTTGGTACTGATTCTGCAGGTTAAAGCCCAGCGCCATGCAACAGGCTTTAACTTTCAACTCCTGAGTCCAATGTGTTAATGATTACTTGACTGTTACCAACCACCAACAACTTTTCTGCTTGTCGTTGAAGCTCTGAACTTATGGGGCTCAGACAGCTTGAAAGAAACTTGAAGACCAAAAAGGATTCATGCATTTAGAGGTATTAGAAACAAATTGTGGACAATATTCATACTGTGATGAGTGAAGATGAGTATTATATAAATTGATGCTTCACTTCAGTGTAAGGCAAATTCACTTTGAAAATGTAACTTTCATAAATAATAACAACAAAGCAATGTTTTACTAAACTCATTCAGTGACATACATTCATGTGTTGGTATTAAGGAAAACAATCTTGAGAAATAAATACAGGTCTGCAATGGCATTTATACTGGTTCTATTTTCTACCATCTTATCTTCCCATCTCTCTCCATCTTCCCTGGGCTTGCATGTGGTTGTGATTATTTGGGCTGTGGTCCAAGGAGAGTGGCACACAGTCCCACTTTGCACAGAACAGCTCTTCATATCTGGGTGTCTGTCAGGAAATTGTGTCCCACAGCCATAGAGGCATTACTCCTATGAAAACACTTTAATCAACTTAGCTGATTTAGCTGGAGGGCTAAAGAACGTTGTCACGTTGTGATAGACCTTGATATCAGACTAGAACAAGAACTGTAATTTACAACAAGGGTTTTGGCTGCACAAGATTTATTGAGTATGTGATTTAGCATCTGCTGTAAAAATCCGGCTGCCAAGTAAATTCATGTTTTGGTTATATCTTTATAGGCAAGTAAGGCAACATCTTTGAAGAAAACAAGTCTTTCTTCCAAACGTACTTTACATCAGAGCTGCCAACAGTAGTCTTTATTCAGCCCATCAAAGTGTGTTGCCTCGAGTGTTTTGCCTAGTGGGCTCCAGACACTTAACATAGTAAACACAAGTAAAAAAGACAATCCTTCACAACTGATAGCGTTGTGAGGCCACAACAGTATTTAATATAAAGGAGCACTAAGAAATGTTTTACACAAAAAAAAAACAGACTATTTATTATTATTATAAATGTTTAGCTATTTGATTACACGTAATGTTGCAGTATACGCTTTAGGAAGTCCTGATATAGAACACATACAAAAACCTTTTGGGGAAAACAACTTATTACTCAGAAGAAGACAACAACATAAATAGAATGATATTGCTACATTATGATAAAGGTTTTGTGATTGCTGGTTGCCTTTTCTGTGCTATACCAAAACAGGCTCCATAGTATACCTTGGGAACTACAGTCTAACCCAGGATCGACTGTGCCTTTGTGGTCCGCAGCCTGGTGCCAATTATCTTGATTGGAGAGGGCTGTAGGCTGTGAAGGTGATTACATCCCAGAGCTCACGCCATCAGGTGGGGGGAACTGAAATGGGAGATGGGTGGTGAAGGGACCACAAGGACAAGAACCATTTGGCTCAGTGCAGCTGTGATTCACTCAGTGGGAAACAGGCCGAATGTTCTTCACAGCCAGGCCAAGTGAATTGTGATTCCTCTGTAGGTGCACATCTCCATGCGTTTTCAGTTTCCTGTCTACATTTACATGAATACTAGTTAAAACAGGTATGTTTTTGTCAAATACAATTTAATAACATCATGCGGTCTACAGTGCATATTGAAAAATCTACAATAGTTGAATTTTATGTGTCTTTTATTTTATTACATTAAATTAAAATGTTGTTCAATAGCATGCTCAGATGAATTCCATCTTAAGCAGAATGATAAGACACAGCTGTCAGGCTGTTCTAAATATAGTTATTACCTTTCCCCTGCATATCCTCCTCACACACAATTGTTTGGACAAGTCACTATAAACTTCTGGCAGCAGGGGAGACTAGGAGAGGTCTAGTAGGTAACAGTGTTGTTTATACTGATCTTCTGCTGTCTCCTTATATAGACCTGGGTCAACACTGTGGCTGCTGTACATGTAGTTCACTAGCCTGTTATGAGCAGACCCAACATTCTCTTAATGAAGAGGGTCTGGACTCACTCCATTGGAGATTGTTTTCAGTCGTTGCATCCTCAGTGGGCGTAGACCTGGATCAGCCTTTACCCAATCACATTGCTACACTGGAACTCCATATCAAAACAAAAGGTTGACATTAACGTCATCGCACATCACTCCCACTGGTCGCTGATTGGTCCACCCTTGAGAGTTTCTCAGCAAACCTTCAAGCAGTTTGCAGAATGTAATCTTGTAGAAAACTGATCTGAGAGCAATATTATCCAACCAGGCTAGGCCTTCGCAACACATCACTGACATCTGAAGCTGTACACAAAGCACCAATCGGGAAGAACTGCTTCCAGGGTCAAGACAAGTTTAGCTTCAGTTGACTCCTTTGTCTTTGCACAATCCCCTTAATAACGTGTACTCTTAATATTGCCACACGTCTAGTGGAAGTGGCTAATTGTGTCGAAGCGGTCCACAGACGTTGGCCTGTTGTAAAATACCATACAGGACTGGCTGTTACAACTGCTGCTCCCATTGACCTTCTCAATACTACTGTGACATCTGCTCAGCGCTAATTGAGAAGCATTTGGCGTGTTGTAAAGTTAATTCTCTCCAATGTGTCAGCTAGTCCTGTTTTCTGACAAGTACATGTAATCTGGGATAAAAATGATTGTTAAAAATGAGTTTAAAGATGGCCTGGATTCTCTGGTATGTTGAAAGTGTATGGAACATAATCTATTATAACGTGCGTTTTTTATTAAAATGTGGGAAATCAGCAAAACCTTGAAATGAATCTTTACTCCCTCATTAAATATGAACTTACTTTACTGTTTTTACTCAAAAAGAGGAAGGCATTTTATATAAAAGTGACATGCAGGTTCATATGGGTCCCTTATCTCTCCCACTGTGCTGGTTGAAAAATGCTCCTGTAAGGCGTGTGGGCGTTGGAGTTCCCACTCCAGGGATCAGACAGAAGGGCAGACATCACCTTTGGGTTCAAGGGTCAAGAGGAGCCACACTTCCTGTAGCCTACGTGGTCGGGCCCCTGCTGACCAGTTTACTGGCTCTTTCATTGTCCAGATTTATCATCCTTGCCATTGATGTGGCTCCTCACAGAGGCTTTCTAAAGACCAAAGAGCATCACCCGAAACCAGATGTTCTGCCAAACAAACTCCTCAGTGTGGTCTGTCGCTGAAAGAGATAAATCTCATTGAAAGCTTATGGTCTGGTGCATGCATAGTGTACAATCCACATAATGTCATGTAATGACCTGCAATAAAGCAATGGTTCTGTTAGGACCTGTACTTTTATTGGCATTGTTTTGGTGAAAGTATAATCTGATTTAAAATAAACTAAATAATAAACTAGCAATTTTACCAGGTTACATACATTTAAATTGGAGCAAAAGCTGAATTGGATCAAATCATCTAGCTAAGCCAGGATTGCTGCCTCCCGCTGGTAAAAACAATACATTTGGTCTTTGTAAATGTGCATGTTAATTTGCAAATAGAGCTGGTAGGTGAGACCTCATCACAAGTGGAGACACATATTAACGCCAGGTGAGAACTGAAGTACTTAGAGCCGTCCACTTGAGAACGGATCACCTACTGTACATGTTAATGCCAGGTGTGAACAGGGTAGCCTATATGCTATGCAGGATTGAATGATTTTGTTTGAAAGAAATCACTCAAACACAGGGATTTGTGTCCCAATTGTCACCAGCAGTACAGAAATGTTGCTGTTGTAGATTAAAATGATCCTTGTACACCCTTAACATTACAGGCATGCACAAACATGGAACAATCAATTACATAAGGTGCTCTAACACAATCCAGGTGTGTTCCCATAATGCAATTCAACCACTGCAATGGATGTCCTATAGCTGATTTGTCCACCTACAAAGCAGTGTTAAGTGGACTACAATCATGAGAAAATTGTTTCCCATGGTTTAACAAAACCTGTAAGCCCAAAATAGACTTTCCATCATTTAAACTATAGCCTACAGATTCACATAGCTTGTCAGTAGAGGCTGCAGGATGTCATCAGTTCTGTGACGGCTAAACACGGCCGTGGTCCAACTCTAGCTGTGGATAAGAATAGGATATGGAGTCATGCAACCACAAACACACAAAACACATGATTGAATGGTCAGAATTGAGAAGGAACAGCTCATTTTTGGAGTTATTTTGGTGGTTAAGTATACCATCTTGTGGGTCAACTCTGACTGCGGTGGGCTGGAGAGTGTTGCCATAGGGCAGAGAGGAGAGAAGGAATCCAAGAGAAAAATAATGAGAGAGAGAGAGAGAGAGAGAGAGAGAGAGAGAGACAGAAAACAGTATTTGAGCATTTGCAAAGGTATACAGAGAAAGTGAGAGGTCATGCTTTTTTTGGCTGAGACCCTTAGCAAGCATGTATAGGGCTCTAGATGAGTGCATTCAAAGACGTGTGTCAAATCTGATGATGTATCTCAGAAGTCTTTTGTCCATCAGGACTATCAGGTCTTCAGAGGTCAACAGAGGTAGATATAGGGGTTAATGTGACCACCTCAACCCCATTAGAAGGTTGGAGGGCAGAGGTGGAGAATGGGATACGACACAAGACACAAAGAGGTGAAGTGTTCACATCGCTTGTGCGTTCGAAGAGCGTTCCGCATACCAGCGTGATAATGAACTTAGTGGCTAATAATTAGAGACAGCAGCCCCATTGCATTAGCATGCTAGCATGTGAGGAGAGTGAATGTGGCTTCCCTGTCAAGATGCATCCCCTGCAGCATAATGAGGATTTACAGCAAGCCCAGTATTCCATTGTCTCTAACTCTCATACTGAATTAATGTGGAATTGAATGAAACATTATACTATTGAATATATGGCTTCGATGAAACACAGTGTTTTGTAGATTTGGAAGGTCTGATGTCAGATATGGTTACTTGACTGTTTAGTTCATGTGCATTTATGATGTTTGAAAGATGATGTTCTTTGATTTTGTGTTGGAAAATAATGATTATATAAACACCAATAATATGTCCTATTTCATGGCCTTTTGCAAAAAGTTTAATATTTCATTTTAATTTACCCCATAGCTACACCATCAGTTAATTTAAAACTATAAAGTACACACAACTACAATGCTATAGAACAGATTTACAAACAGTCCTTCATGACAGCTGGAATAGGCTCAAATAAATGTAAAACACTGGACAAAGAGCACTTTCAGCAGATTTTGTAAGTGCCTCAGAACAGAAGTGAATGTATTAAATATATTGTACTGTAAACCACACCGGTTTAGCAGAGGGAAGATTACTAAATTGCTGCAAAAACATCACATTCCCCCTAAAAAAGTTTTAGTTTTAAGCTGTCATTTGAAGTGCTATGGAATCCATGTGTGAAACTGTAAGACATGTCACGGCAGTAAGCTTTATACATGGTAGGAATGTGTATGTTAATTACCATTGAGTCTGCATTTGATCTGTACTGAGTAAAAACCATTACCCGGCGAAGGAAAGCTGCTCTGACACCAGCCAAGAAGAAGGCCTGATTCAACTGTGTAAACGTATTGCATTATCTAAAGGTTTATTTGGCTAAGTTAGGCATGTGTTTGTGTGCACATATAATATGTGAAGGAACAGCACCGATAACATATATGGAATTCAGCCGTAACCTGCTGATTGTATTACACGGTGTGTATGTGATGGATGGCACTGATAAAGCGTTGGTGGGGTCAATAGGGTTTGTTATTTGTGCTGATATAGTACTGAGCGGTCCCCCTTGGGAGACTGGAAGTCAATCTATCTGACAAGGGCTTTGCCATGGTCAGGGAGTCTCTATGTGAAAGTGCCTTGTTTCTTGAGAATCGATTTTCTTTGCAGTCTGCAATGTTTGAGGATTTTGATAGAACTCTTTCTACGAGTAGGTCTATGCTGTAGCGTGTGACCTTTGCAGAGGATGTTTCAGTTTGTTGGTTGCAAAACAAATAGAGAAAATGCTAGCACAAGTGAAACAACAGACTGAATGAAAGCAACCATTTTGACATCGATCCATTCTCGCAGCAGTTTGGCATGATAATGTTAAATACCATGGTAATGATATAACAAGCAATTGTAAGCAAATACACTTCACTTTAACTCGGTGGTCCTGTGAGTTATTGAAGGCGTGGTGGATACGGAAGATGCCGAGGGAATTGGAAGCGCCAAGCTAATGGCTACATTCATTAGAAGCATATACACTTTTTGTCAAAATCACCAAATATCTCCTAGCTGACCACTAGATGCCTGTTATCTGTGCATGCTGAAAAAAAAATCTGGTAGCCTACTTCTACATACACCTGGTAGTACTAATAGTACTAAGCTATCTATAGTACTAAGCTATTTATTGTCTGTTTTAACTACTTCTACATTTGGGCTTATAAACAATATGTAATGTATATGGATCACCATGTATTTGATATCAATGAATTCAAAACGACCTAAGCTAATATCAGCATGCTTGTTTTTGTATTTTTATGGTAGTATTTGAGTGAAACATTTACAATATAGCAAAGAATTTCAATAAGTGAAATTAGATTTTTTACATTTAGTATTGAATTCCCATCACATACAACCACGTTGAAGTTCTTCAACAAATAAATATTTTTTACAACCATTTTTATACAAATGTGCAATGTTTTAGAATAAAATATGAACTGAACAATGAAATAATGCACTCTATGTGCCAGAAGTCATTTACGTGTTTTTTACACTTCTTTACTTTATCACTCAAGCATGCCACAAAGGCATGCCAATGACGCCAGGTCTCTCTGAAGTTGCCATATACTGCCATGTTGTCATGTTAAATAATTGTACTTACCTGTTCAGTTCTCACAGAAATACTTCACAATCCCAGGCTGATGTTCTGTTTTTAAAGGGGAATTTGGCACGGGAGGCTCTCTGCTGTCAAAACCTTGTATAAAGACAGAGCAAAAATCCTCTTTTCAATGTCAACAGGCCACCAGTAGACTTCACAATGAACTCAAGTAACTTGAGGGGTGCTATTGTGAATACTACCACATAACATAGGGTGCGTTATAATGTTGGATGTTTCCTTACAACAATCACAAGTACACGTCATTGAAACAATACCCAATACATGTATTTTTATAGATATTTCTTATTAAATAATATACATACCTATAGCACATCAGATTATACAACGAATGCGAACGCATTTATAAGGGGCTATGAATTCAACAGACGGTACATACATAAACAAACAACACAATGTTTCATAAACAGACATCAAACTATAATGAACACATTTGTATTACATGATTTAATGATACATATGTTATTTGAACTTACCCCATCGCCACATATTTATCTTGCCGTAGCGTGTCTGGAAAAGATGTGCCTTTTCTGCGCGTCGTTTTCCAACCAGCTTTCCAAAGCTTTCTACTGTGGTATAAATGTTTGCCATTTCGGAAGCAATAAAACAATAATAAACCTAACATTTATAAAGCTATCGTTCGACATTTTTGCCATCGTTCAATTAGAGCCAATATCAGGCACGTCACCCAAAATAGCAGGAAGTCTGGATGTAAACAAAGGCGACGCCGTCATGAGAGTCTTGTCGAGGCGGCAGAAAAAAATGAATGTAGCTATCATAAATCATTTTTAAATGAATATGAATGATATATGAATACTTGAGTAATGCCTGACATTATGGACTGTATGGCCTAACTAGGATGCTGAGGGCTAAATAGGAACATAAACAAAGTGGTGCAGACTGCACACAACAACAATATCCTATATCCAATATGTTTCTAATGTGTGGAGCGGAGCAATGAGGGAGCAAGAGGTGTTATTGTTTTGATCGTGTTCAAACAGCAACAAACATTCTTAAGAATGACTTACACACAGTATATATGATACCGTGTTATGTAAACCTTGCGTTGTATATTCTCTACATTGACTTCTCGGACTTTTAGATACCCCCATTACTCTTAAACCTAATGATGGACTCCTCGATACTTCTTTGCCAGGACAACCCCTGACCACCCCATCCCCCAAACGATGGGGCAGAGATTTCAGGTCCTAAAAGGTCTATAACACAATCAAGGAGTGTGCCGTTAATAAGATTGCATCTGTTTCCACAGGGTGAATTTGAGGGTGAATGGTGACAAGTGACAGGGGATGGCCTGGCCCAGAATAATTAGCCAAACACTGATGGCTCTGTGTAGTCAGATGTGAGGGCTGTTGTAGTCCTGCCCTCCAGCTACAGACAATAGGGTGTCATGGGTCAGCTTGGCATCAACACCATAAAACACAAGGCACCAAAAGCCCCTTCAAAGCCTGTTTATGTGTGTGTGTGTGTGTGTGTGTGTGTGTGTGTGTGCGTGTGCGCGTCTGAATGTCTGACTGTCTGTGTGTGATAATTTGTCACATGCTCATCCACAATCAACAATACAATGTCAAACATGTCGTTTGCATTTTATTTATTTTGCACATTTTTACCAATATGGTGTTTCCATAAATAATTTCAGTTACTCTCTTGCCACAGATGCAGCCAGGTCGACATACTTGCTTAATCAAGCAGGAAACATATGACCTATAGTGACTAGCGTTTCACATCATGAATAAATAAATAAATAAATAAATACAAATCTTTCCCACGCTACACAATTTTTGCAGCTTCCATTCGTTATTCCCACTACTCTCAACCAGTCTGGACTTCCTGCTACAACAGCTGACCTGCTTGCTTCCTCAACTCACTAATAGAAACACATTGATATACTGCCTGTCTAAGAGAGACCAACAGGTTAGAAGGGGATAACATAAACGTTAATATACAATCGTGCTGGCCTTATTTTGAGAAACCAAGAGCCACAAATGTATGGAAAGTTGCATCTAACTATATATGCGCAGTGGAAAATGCCATTGCCTCAATACTGGTATTGCAAGGTTCATAATCTGTTTCTCTGTAAATCTATTTAAACAGTCCTTGCCTGGTTAGAAAATACCAGGGCCAATCACCATTCAGTTAGTTCATATAGTTCATATTTATATCTATTCTTGTTGAAACGCTCAAATCCTGCCTCATCAGCTTTGAACATGGTCCAAGTGGCTTCTGATAATAATAGTTAGATCTGAGTTTAATAGCCTGTAAATGACTGTATCTCGTCAAAGCATACGCACCATCACATCTCATCACACACAAATGATTCCTATTAAAGTGATTTATTTAGAGGGGTTATAAATGTTTAGTTAAATCTGTTATGCCTCTGTCACCTGATCTGGTGACCAGTAGTAAATGCAATAGTTAGTTATTGTAACTGCCATATTGTGGCTAATCCAATAAACAGGTGTTTTGATGACACATGACACAAAACACATGTCACACAACCTGTCATAATATCGTCTGCACCGTTGGCAAACTGGCAGCGAAAAGCAAACAGGCAGTTTTATAACTTGAAATTCTAGTTGCGAATAATTTAAATGGATGCTTTATGTTATACTATTATAGTACTTTCTAAATGCTAGTAATTTCTAAAATTATGATAATATTCAGGCTGGAATATTAAATATACAGTGTGCCTCTAATTGTATCTAGACGTTTGTGGATTGCTGGTTTAATATTTGACTCCATGGTGCTGAGTTAGCCACTTGGTCATGCGGTCTACATTAGCAGTTGACAGCTTGGTCTAAAATCAACAGTGCTGTGGTCCAGGTGGAGGGGTCCAGCCATCTGGTGCCCACAGTAGCCCAACACTCTGGGCTTGTGTTGACACAGGAGCAGCTTATCAACAGAATGTTCCACATTCACTACAATATTTTTCTCTCATTAGATTTAATTACCTACATTTCTCTGGAACAATACATTAATATAGATGTTACATTTAGCACACGATGATGGCTTTAAAGGACAGTTCTTGATTTGTCTACAGAATGACCTCTTTTGTTTGAAAGCAGCTTTACACAAATGTTTTTGTTTTGATTTGAAACTCTGAGATAACGTGCCACTCCTTCTCACATCTGTGTGCTAGGTGTCATTCCTCTCTAGTCCACCTGCTATGGAGCTATAGGCTTACACAGCAGTTTAACCTGAGGAGAGACCCCTCCCCCACTGGCATAGCTTAGAATAGGCATATACTGTAACTAGAAAAAGCTTGTCTTGATAAAATACTTGTATACAGAACAGAGGCATTACATTCTAGTGGGTGCTCACTGTAAACAATATTTCTAATTCAAATTTATTGTATTTACCCTGTTGTGAAATGTAAATGATTATACATGTTGAGAAAATATTATACTTTATTTCAGCTGCTGCTGGAGAGCAAGACAAATGGAGACAACTATATATATATATATATATATATATATATATATATATATAATATATAATATGATGTGACACTCTAGTCATAAGAGAG
>JAODTR010053089.1:0-17831 GCA_025399935.1 Amblyopsis rosae
GGCATGCCTGTGTCAGCAGGAGTAGACACGCCCCCTAGCCACTACTAACCCTTCAGCAGTGCAGGATCCTCACAATTGTATACAAAAACTATCCACAAACTTGCCATTGTTAGTTGTGTTAAGCCTATACATGTGAGGTTGTGGAAATCAAACCCTAAATCTACGAAAATTGTTATCTTTATCATTATTTATCTCATTTACTTTGACAAGTAAATGAGAAAAGAGGATTGGTCTAATTAAAAAGAGGAGCAGTGAGCCTGTTAATCCTGTCTTTCCCCCAATTAAATTTTCACCTGCTTCAAATCCATTACATACACTTCAGGACTCATGCTGGGACAGTTTTTATGCAAGATATTTATTTTATTTTATTTGAATTTGTTATGTTTTTAATGACTATAATCTATCCAATGTGTTGCTGTTTTGATGCCCAGCATGCTATGGCATGCTGGGGTGTTTCTGCTCTGACATGCTACTATTAATCAGATGTGACTCAATTCTGAAATGACCAGCTATGCCATTCTGGCGTTGTCACTCAGATACTGGAAGGCTTTGTTTACTCCTGTTGAACCCTGAAGGACTTAACTGTGGAGTGTCCAATCACTGTGGCATACCATCCATACATTGATTTCTCCATTCCTTTTCAAATCTTTGTTGTTTCACTTGTGACTTCATGAAGTAGGCCTGTATAACTCTGTGAAAGCAGATTAGTAGTGAGTTTCACTTGTTGTGTGAATCACCAATGATTCATTTCAACATCCTAATGACAAAGAAAAAACTAAACACATTGGCATCACAGAGGTGGTGCCAATAGGTGTGAAGACTGTACATCGTTTCGGCATGACTAGTGCAGTGCTTTATTAACAAATTTCAGTCTTTAGGTTTCTTTCTTCTTTTAAGTAGTAACCAGCCTACTAATTTAAACAGATGTACCTACAAACAGACAGACTCTCTTTGTTTAGATTTCGAATTCCTCAGTACAAGTATAAAGTCCAAAATCTTTTTATTTATTCCATTCTTTGTAAACAGTGCAACAACACTATAGCAGCATATTTTCATGCATGTTTAGTTTTTGCCGTCCTGCCATTTCATCTGACATTTGTGAAAAACTGTGATTTGGTTAGTGGGCTTCTCTTTAATCAGTTGACCTGGGCCCCGTTTCCCGATAGCAACGCTTTTAAGATGGTTTAACGTTGCACATTGCCTTAAGAGTGTTAGCTACGACAGACTTACGCCTGTTTCCCAATGCTGCATGTAACTTGCTCGTTAATAAAGTCCATCTTTAGCTGCGTGTTACGGGAGCTGTCCAAGGTCTAAATACATTTGAATAATGTAAATACATGTTGATTAGGTGTATTTCACTACCGAGGCTTTTTGTCATGTAGCCTATAGGCTATTTTTAGGTAAGAACTAGTTTATATATGAAAATATGCTTGCTGTTTGTCAGGTTTGTGTTACACACATCTACAGTAATATGTCTATACATTTTCTTCAATCATCCAAAAATAAAAGGCACAAAAATGTCAAATAGTGGCAAGTGCTCATAGGGAAAACATTAACAATACCGTAATTTACCGACTGCGGTTATTAACCGCAGGTCCATATTTTATGTAATTTTTTGAAAGGTTCAGGTTGGATGCATTTTTATCTAAAAAAAACTAACTTTTAATTTTTTACGATATTAAATGCAGTTGTGCTGTAAGGTTAAATCGAAAACAGATAGGTTGCGAATCCAGATTCGTTTGTTATCTGTTTCGCTTGGATAATGCATGACACTGCTTTGCAAATTTAAACTCCAAGTTGTCTTCTGCGATTGGAGCTACCTTAGTGAAAATATCAAAGTATGCTGCTTTTAGAGTTGCCCCCGCTCGCTCGCTACCAGGAACCAGGAACGCATGGAAAATCAAGCGCTACCAACTCCACTCGCAGTGTCATCATATTGTGTTGCGTGTTTCATGTGCAGGCTGAGGCAGGAAATACTGACTAAACTACTTAAAAAAAAATTCTAAAATAAAAAATAATTTGTTTAACCGACTAGTATTTATGGTGTCGACTAGCGATGGTCACAGCGTTTAATCATTTAACCGACTAATCGCGCACATCCCTAGCCAAGACATCATGACATAGCCTGATTGTAAATGTAATGTACTGTAGTCCAGACCTAATAATCAATGCGATAACATTTGTCCATATGTGTGTGGAGTGCACATAGCTCCCGCAGCTCCTGTTGGTGAAGATAATGTTTGGGTATAGTACTTGTCACATTTGAACCCATACCGGTAGGAATACCTGGAATTTGGTGCCAATTGTTTTTGTCTTTACTTTGTCTAACAAATGTAATTTCAGTGTTAGAACACCACATATGGGCGTGGCTGTTATTTTGTTGTGCAACGCCCATATGCCAGAGAGACTTGGAATTAGTGTTGTCCTATAATTCTATAGAAAACCTTTGCCATTGACTTGACACATTGAACATTAACCAAGCTGCTGGTGGATGCTCTCATTGTATCGCTCTCATAGACGCACATGTAAATAATTGCCAAAAATATGTAGCCCACCTACAATTTTTCTTATTAAAATCTGGCCCACTTGAATTTGTAATTGAATAGCCCTGCCTTACTTAGGGTTTAAAGGGTTAAATTCAGCACAAACAGAACACAGAAAGTAAGGCATTCTGGGTAAGGGGGCGGGGATAGTACCATCACTACAATCCTTTTGGTGAGAGATGTTTGCTACAATGTTTCACTTGGTCAGTAACTGTTAAGCCAGTTGAAAAGACAATGGCTTCAACATTTTCTCATAAAGCAAAGTATTGTTTTACACATTCTGCACCTCACCTCATCATACTTGCCTAACAATAATTATTGATTATAGCTCATGCCTGCATGTCGTTTTGCATGTTTAACAGCCAGCAAAACATTTTCAAAATCCACAAGGCCTAGGATAGCGTAACACGGACAAGTTTTAAAGTGTAAAGAAATTCAAGACTAAAAATGTATATGTCATGCTAATGTTCACCCTTAGGCTGCCTCATGGATGATGAATAGAATACTGACTTTTTCTACTAAAATACTCTTTCAGTTAGTAACTTTATAAACCATTGGAAAGCATCAAGTTACTATGGTACAACAAGTAGTTAAAAAATACTGGACAACATGACTGTTGCATTATCTATCATGTACAGTTCACTCTCAATTCTATCATGACATTAATAGTTAGCCTCTTTCTGGAATGGGAACACTGCAGTAAAGCTATACAGATACAATGAACTGTCCTAGGGCTCAGAAATACAATTTTATGCAAACTAGATTGCATTCTTGTGAGATGTTGTTATGCTCCCTGTAATGAGAGCGTTTGTGTGCACTATCTATGATGAGGTGTCATCCCATAATCTCAGCGTCACTGGTCTAATTTATACTATAACACACAGTGCTGACAAAGCAGTATGTGACAGCAGACTAAACACGCAAGCTCCATGATATCTCATAATGATATACATTATAATAAGCAGGGCATAATACTGTATGTGTTTATGGGAACTATCTAAACATATATTTACGACATTTAAAAGTGTACGTGCCATTGATCAAGAGAACATCACAGCGGGTAATGACGATTACATCCTAGCTAAACTAAATGAAGGCAAGTCTTCCCTGCTGTTACGGTGACAATGTATTCATATCCCGTCACTATTTGCCTTATCAAGTCAAATGACTCTTCTTAATGTGCTCAGAGAATAGAGATTTCTGTGCACCATTAAATCCCTCCCATTTCAAAAGACGGAAAAGACGTTGAAAGACACTCTCAATTGTAAGACCATTAAAATCAATATGCAAATATTTATGATGAAGTCATTAACGTAATTTGTTCCCTGTGTCGTGCCAGCAAAAAAGGATTGTTACATTTCATTGATAATTGATCATTGATCATCAATAATCTCTTGGTTAGATGGTTTATGATATGAACATGTAAGTGGAAAATGCAAAGACTGAAATAACTACACAAGAAAACTGCAGATTTTTTGCTGTCTTGGTGCAACCACTAAATTCTTTTGAGACCGGACTAATGAAATAACCTAACACATTATTAGATGACAGTTTGGCTTGTGGTTGTACTAACACAATTATCATCAGTGCTGTAATTATAATACATGTGTTTTCTGGAAGGTTACTGTGTGTGTAAACCTGTGTTCTTCATGTGTGTTTATAGTGAGTAGGTGAGACTTGCTTGTGTATTTTTGTTGTTTCTTCAAAGTGTATGTGCATTCAAGTATGCTTCCATGGCTTAATTTGTGTGTACTGTCTGCCTGCTTGTATGCATTTACAACTAAAAACTATTTTTTTCTTTTCTTTCTTAATTATTTGCCCCCTACTGTGAACACACCAAACAGCCAAGACAGTCTGTGTTCACTTTTTGTATATGCATGCATGCAGACGCAATCAGTGAACAAATGATCCACCATTATGGATAATTTTGTGTACTGATGTATGACAGTAAACAAACAACAATGGCCTGAAACAACTATAGAATAGAATAGAATAGAGCTAGGTTGTCACAAGGTTAAGGGGACAATCTTACATTTTGTCCCACTGTATATATTTCCCACAAAAACACAAAAGTTTCTCCTATTTGCTCCTGCGAACAGTTTGTATGAAAACAGTTCTGGCAGGGTTGGAGGAGTTTCAGAGAGGACGGGGAAACAAGCTGTGGGTGAGCAGATGCTCTGGGGTGCCACAGGTGAGGGAGGGGTTCGCCGCATTCTCATGATTGAAGCCAAAATAGCATTGTTTCTCTAACGGACACACAATCTCTGATTGACCCTTTAACAATTGTCAAAGTTGTGTATAACAAATTATGATATTCCATTTGTTTTGAATCCAATATTAGCAATGATATACTCTCATAGTAATGGAGGTGTGCACTGCTATTTCACCCATATACTGTATTGATAATTCAGGGCCATGATTTAGGTGATTTAAAAAATTTTTTGGCATTGGCCTGATATACGGTAAACATATTTACTGCTTGCACACTATTTATGTGTTATTTAAGTCTCACTATTTCGGTGTTTGTGTTTTGCATATTTTCATACCCAACTATGTCTACTTATTCAATGCATCCCAAGTGTGCATTTAATCCAGCGCCTCCTCCCTCTAAAATATCAGATGAGTGGTTGAAAGCCCACATAAAGGTAATTATTAAAATCATTTAGTACTTTAGTTGTAGCCTGGGTAACAATGTCTGCACTTGAGTTCACTAACCCGCTGGTAGAAATGTGACGACATACCGATTAATGGCATTATTGCTTTAATGCTCACATTGATCCATTAGGTGCAATCTCAATTGAAAGCTACCACCACTGGCAATAAACAGACAGTGATTCAGCAACTAATAAATTTAGCCAGGAACAATGCATAAAACACAAAGAAAATGCCTAATCATTTATTGGCCGACACTGAAGCTAAAAGCCATTTTCCTGAAATATTACTGGACGCTCTAGGGACCTGATATAGAAGATTAAGTCTGAGTGTATCGGAGAGGCATTCAAACGCGCATTGAATAAATCTTGTCAGCCATTTTCTTGTACTCTTGAATTATTTGTTTAGATTGTTTATTTTCCTCACTGTGAGATGTGTGAGCATAACCTATAGTGCTCATGTAGTTCCAAACTGGTCCCTTCCATTAAAATGACTTATAGTGTCAAAAACAGACCAGGATCACTTACAAATAATGTTCACATATCAGTATATATGGTGCTTCCTCTTGATTGCAATACTAAGTGTATCTACTTAAAAATACAACAGGGTAACACATACTGTTTGTGCACTGATTTATTCTTACAGTATTGTACCTTTCCATAATGAAGCTTGTGGGAATGCAGACCATAGTAGTTACTGCTACGCATGCTGTATATGTGTGCATGTATGTGGACAATATTGTGCTGGACGTGTCCAACAGCCAATATTCACATCTAAATTTAGTGAGAGATCGGCATAGCTCAATAGTGGTCTTGCTGACCAAAACTCATTATTTATTTAGAATTTCAGTGTAATGGAACTATAAAGTATGTCCACTGCTTTAAATTGAAGGGGGTCTTTCTCTTTTATCTCCACCCAGACTAGAAAAGGGAGGGGTTTAAATGCAATGATTGCCTTTTAGAATATACACTACAGATGAATCAGCCTGGCAAGACTAGCCTGATTTTGTCTAAACACATTGTGAAGTAAAGTAAAGTAGTGCTACGGCTGTGTTGATACAGTATGAGCGGTGTTCTACACTTTATGTTACTATTTATGGAGTCAGGGTATCAGATTAGATTATTTTTTCAACACGCACAGAGAACGGTAAAATAGCGAAATGCGAGGAGCTATTTTTTAAATTTGATAGTGTATTAGCTTACGTTTAGCTTGCAATAGCTGACTTTACCTTTCATTTCTGATGGTTTTACCAGGCTACTAATAAATACTGGCAAGAGCAAAGCTTCAAACATCATGCCCATAATTTCCCCCATTAATATTATACATTGTCTTTATAGAATGACTAAATTAAATCATGATAATTCACTCTTATCTATTAGAGAGCTTAATTAATGGCTGTTATTTCAATCAGTGTTTTGCTTATCTTGTACCCGTTGTGATTTAATTCCCTGCAAAGCAGAAACATGATCAAAGTATTTTTTTTATCCTCAAAATTAATTATTCTCTAAAATAGACACATGCTTGCTATCTACTGTATATTTAATAATGGCTTTGTCTACACAAATAATGATTATACTGTAAATATGTTATCACACCCATACAAAGACTGCAGTATTAAACATAAACATTTAAATTACCAACTAATATTTACACATTAAATTGTTTTCTAATGTAGGCAAGACACATAGCTACTGTATATGGTATGGACAATTAAACATAGTTTACACCCGAGGTCTACAACCTTGGTCATGTTATAGATGTCGCCATGCTCCAACACACCTGAATCTAATGAATGAGATAGACGACGAGCCGTTCATTAGAATCAGGTGTGTTTGAGCAGGGAGACGTCTGAAACATGCAGGGCAGTGCGTCCCCAGGACCAGGGTTGAATACCCCTGGTTTGCACAGAATGTTTGTTTTCTTGCTACAGTAGAGCAACATGGACTTCCAACATACATTTATACACATGAATAAAATAAAATAAAAGATACATTAATTTACATGATTATGGCATATTGCTTTTGCTATATCTGAAGGAATCTGCAAACCCACAAGTCATTTAACTGTTCAACAACAGCTGCCCCGTAAATGTGTTTTACACCCTCTATGATCAAAACAAAAACGTATAAACTTGTTTATTAGCCATCTGCTGCATAAATTACACACTGTGAAGCTGACGTTTGACAGGTCATGATGGTACAGTACCTAAAATTAGATACAAGGGACAATTCTAATGGTTTTAGTGTTGTTAAACATGCATTTATATGGTACTAAAAACAACTTTAAATGCTTACATTCTTCACCAAGTTGGGAACTCAAAGCTTTAACATTTATATTTTGCATACTTTCTACCAAATGTTTAACCAATATTTAAAAGACAAATCTCGACAGACACGCTTGTATTCACATTGCTTGGCAAGGCTGTCTTGTTGTTGCAAATTTGGATTATAGATGAGCTATTAGAGCTATAATGGTGTGAATTGTATGAAAAGCCCAAGGACATAACCTCTACTGGGAGCTACATAATCACTGTATGCTCTGTTCCTCTATTGATTCTAAACGGAAGTCAAGCCAAAGGCAAAGATGCCACTTATTTAGACCTCTTTAACCTCACCGATTTTAACTATGTTTCAAAGACTGTATTGCATGATGCACTTTTATCACAGTATCATTACCTTTTCCTTTTGTGAATTAATATGAACTACTGTATGTCTCAGTAGCGAACCACAACAAGTCAACATTTGCATAAAGTATGCGATCAGATAATCGATTACGCAAATACTATTATGTAGGATACACGCTGCTGCACCAAACGCATGGAAAACTAATATTTTAGAGAGAACCACGGAGCCTTGGGCTTCATATTGTTCCACAAAGGTTATGTTGGATTAACTTCCTTACCTTAGTATTATTGTTTGTCAGTGTGTGGCAAGTTTCTCGAATATCCACATTTTCACAAGAGTTCTCAAAACAAACTGCACCATATCAGGCACAGTTCCAGTGGCTGTATCGGCACAATCGGCTATATTTACACTGATCAGTTCACGTACATGCACCCCTAGAAATTAAACCAAGATGTCTACAATTACAGTCAAAGTATCATCTGTCAGCAGAAAAATCTCAATTGTAGGCTTTTTTTACAACCGGCTTTAGAGCCGCAGGCCGCTTGACTTGGTTCAACATGCAATTAAAGACTATGAAATCAGCGTTCCCTCTTCAGGACTTGTAGAGTGCTTTCTGTCCAACTGATGGACAGTATAATATCTCTATATATTTTTTTTTACATTCCACCCGCCACTGTGGCTGGTATACAAGGCTAAATTATTAGGATGCACCTATCTGGATTGATTTTGTCCGATTCTGATTGCCTATTTTCTGTCTGCAAAATCGTCCGATACCCATACCGATTTTATAATGTTAAGATATTCTATTCATAAATTTAAGATTTAAAAATGTTTTGCTCCCAAAATATTTTTACTCACTGTGAGCAAATTTTCACCTGCAAGTCCTGCACCTATCTGTAAACAGCGCAATCATCGCTAATAGATGTTTGTTTTGTGAAGTTATGTCATAAATCATCAAATATGTATAAATGTAAGATGCATTTCTTTGATAAATTATTTTACAAAAATGTTTTTAACATTGAATATATACACAACATAGTTCTAAGTGCCCAAACGTGTTAACAATATTGACAAAAATAAGGGGGACTCCGTATATTATTTAAATATTAACATGTTGACAAGCTCATCAAACTATTATATATATATATATATATATATATATATATAATTCATAATCTCTCACTGATATGACTTAAACCTGGCAGCCTGTGGCTCTCACATTCTGTCGACTAATACCTGTTTTGACTAAAACCTGGCAACCTGTTTTGTCACAGGACTTTTGGTTTTAGATGGAAATTCATGGTGACTAGTGGTATATATTGCTTTGTCAAGTCCTACTGTAACGGTGGGTAAGCTACCAGTACGATAGCCTACAACAATTTGTCTAGTGGAAAGCTCAGTAAATGCTAGTCAAAACATAGCAGCATAATTCACAATTGGGGTTGAATGATGTCCCTGTGTTATGTCTAAAATGAGGTGCTTCTTCTATGTCCCCCTCTGAATCACTTACCTTGCACATCCAACAATCTCATCATTTTTGGCCCTAGGCCTGTCGCTTCATGCTTACTACAGAACCATGACGCATTGATATTGGCCAACACCAGCGCTCCCTCACGTGTGATATTGCTTTATTTGCAATATCAACTTGGGAACGCCACAGAATGTAGGACACTTCATCCTTACCTTGTGTGTCAACTAGTCGCGTGCATACGGTAGATGAGTACTGCTCTGCCCTTAGGGACGAGGTATACAGTCCTCACTGTTGCACTACAGCTCAGCCAGGACCCCTCTGACCTCCATCAAATCAACTGTTTTATACTGCATTGTACTTCTTCACTCTAGATTGATTTTCCCCTGTTCTCCAGTGTTGCTCAGTTGTTGGCCGATGATCACACGAATATCCTAACGCCAAGAAACAAAGATCTAATCACAGTGAAGATAGAAATGGCTTACATCACCATAAAAATAGCTTGCATCAAAATCGGGTTTTATTGATGGATATCACTGCAAGGCCCATCCAGAGCATTGTGGCCACTTTTTCATTCATATGTTAATGTTTTGGAGGAAATCTGTTTGAGTTAAAATCGCATTCAAAGCATGTAATTATGAAAACGAATGCCCAATAGGGTGCAAATCTAAATGCATTTTTTATTCACCTTCTCAGATGGATATTTCGTTTCCATAGCTACCAGCTGAACTCAGTCAAAGGTGAAATGGTTCATTGTTCTAACTGCACTGTTATGTGCTGCTGACCAACATTAGTGTCCATGTTAATCCAAATATTTTCTCCTCAATGTCTTGCAAGAAAGATTTGAAGGAATTTGAATAGGCAAAGTATCCCCAGTGAGCGTGACATTCAGGTCAACATTCTTAATCTGAACCATGTCTTATTGTGCCACATTTCTAGGTCATAGCTTGTAAAGCCCTGAGGCCCTACCTTCTTTAATGACCAAACAGAGCTTTGAGATTTTTTTGTTTGCTTTTCAGAGACAGACTAAAGTATAGTCTCTTGCTCGCAACTCTTTTTCCTTAGCTCACTATGTGGAGAACATCTGGCAAGGTCTTAGTCTTTTTAATAACACAAAACATTCATCAATATTCTACAAATAGTTTTTCTATTTTTTTCTTGAGGATGTGTTGTGAAGTTGATGACATATTTTTCTACCATAAAAATAAAATAATACTCCCTTTAGATCATGGATAGAGAATGGTGTGCCTTGTTTGCGGAACTACCTTTGACTGCAGATACCGTAGTGACTCATTCTATGGTATAAATTACCAATGAATGAGCAAATTCAGGTATTTTTTATCTGATAGACATAATCCTAGTATGCCTGTTCATTTTTTGTGATTTTAAATACACACAGCTCCTTTAACGCATGTGGTACAAACACATTAAAGAAGTTGTACTGATTTGATGAATACATTATCACATGGTATTTATACTGCTTTACTTAACATTCTCACATTGTCCAAATGGAAACAGAAAAAGAAAAGGAACAGTGGTCTACATTACCAAAATGCTACAGAACTTGCTACCTTCCTCCTATATCCTTCCTGTAATAATCTTAGAAGGAGACTGTTATTAACCTGAGAAGACCCTGTTCCAGTAAGAGTATGGCGAGGGAACGTGGAATGACTAAAGATTATTTTGTGCCTGAAAATTGCACTGATATAATGCCATATTTTTGCTCTGCCTTTACGTATTGATACTTGGAGCTACCGATTTATAGAATAAAGATGCAGATATTGTACATCCTTATGTTGATTGAGTCATGTCTATAAATACAGTACTATTTAACATGTGGTGCGATTGCATATTCAGCAAAGGTTAGTAACTCAAGATGTTATCAAGTGTCATTCTGTTCAGTATTCGTAGTGGTATCTCACTGCAACACCTTGGGATTTGACCACTAAGATGCTGACCTGTGGCATTTTGCATGCACTCCCAAATTTGGTTATGTTATTTAACTGGCTGGCATTTCCAAAGGTCACAACCTTTCCTTGTTCATTCAATGTCTTGGATGTCAGTGTTTCTGTGTTCAACATTAGTTTTTTTTTTCTTTCTTCCTCAGGGTAGTTGTCAAAATCCAGAGCCTTGTTAGGGCAGTAGAGAGGGCTTATGAGCCAAACCAATTGATTGTCAGTCAGCCTTCTATAATCATTCCTGCTTGTCATTCCCTGCTTGATCTACCAGCTTAATCAATGCACTTACATACGCAATAGACTGCGGAATTCCAGGAGTGGAGGGCTTGGTTGTGGTGGAACAACAAAGGTGCTACTGCAAAACACACTTCAAACCTAACTCTCCCATGGCCCAACTGTCAAGTTAAGCATTCACAACCTCTCATCTTGTCTTGATGTGGCTGGACCCATTAGAATTCACCCGTTTACATGGCACTCCTTTAGAAAGCAACCGCATCCTCCACACTCATGCGCAGTGTGAATATGACAGCCTTTTCATTTGGCGGCCAGGTTGAAAACTGAGAGAGATGAACCTCTGTGGCCTGCCTCTATACTGTTAGTGGAGGCTCTGGGCCCCTCCTGCATTGGGAAGGTTAGGGATTCATCACTGACCAGAAATTCAAGTGTACGGGTTTGTGTGATCAGGGTGGCAAGCCATGCGCTGGGCTAAATGGAAGACTGATGGCTAGTGGGAGAGGGCCTGACGGGCTCTGAGGGGCCATGTTCTGTCTGCCTCCACCTGTCATCCATCACATACTAGCTGGGAGATAGCTGCTCCCACACGAGGGCGGGTGTGGGGGGCGGCCTGGGGAACTGGCAGTAGAGCCACCAGCTGGCTGAAGGCAGGGATAGGAGCTCAGCTAGCGCATGCTATTAGTTACAGTTGGGGGACACTGGCCATTTCCAGTCATGGGTTGAGGAAGAAGGCTGCCAGTGTGTGCAGGTCAGGGTGGTACCATCTCTTGCCTTTCAGCATGTTAACCCTCACAGGCAGTTATTCTGTACAGCCTTAGGATTCAACCCATAGCATCTACACTTATTACAACATGTTTAAGAGGCATTTAGTGCTGGGACGATAAATCGACGTAACCAATGTCACCGGTTAGGTAAATACGTCGATTTGCTAAAAGTACCGTCGACTTGGCAATATACCTACAGTAGAAACGGTACACTCAGATCTGAATAAACAGTGCCGTTAATGGACTTTGAGAGGCAGCAATGCGCTGTGAGCGTGCCCATTGTCCTGAAACCAAAAGAATAAGACGGTGTGTGTGTGTGTGTGTGTGTGTGTGTGTGTGTGTGTGCGTGTGTGTGTGTGTGTGCGTGCGTAGCCTACCTACCCTAATATGTCCACTGTCCAATGTCTCTGTAGTAGATCAACTTGGCCCCGCTTATAGACCGCAGCATGTTAAATACCAGGCCAGCAGCAGCCAACAATGTTAGCGCTAGGAGTAACTTAGCACTCTGCTAGCGTGACATGCATTTGTACTAAAGCGTCAACAAAAACATTGCAGGACGCAGTGAAACACAAAGTGGTGCAGACCAGCTTCTAAGGGAGCACCCTGTGGCATTGAATGGATATCTATATTATCGATAATATAGTTATCCGATTAATCGAAAATGTAATCACTAGATTAATCGACAAAAATGTTTTAGTTTAGTACAGCACTAGCGACATTTAATGTGGAGGGTAAGTGTGCGTTCAGTACCAGGTCCGCTTCTAGACTTATTTGACTAGGGCAATGAGACATTTTGGTTAGGACATGTTGTTTCAGTAAGAAGACAATATATTTGACAATAATAGCAAATTCGCACTGAAACATATTTGATTCAGCACTGATATTTAACTTGACCAGCTACTCATGAAGTAAGAGCAAGGCATTACAATTTTGAGCAATACATTCTTATTATAGGTCAGATAAATGAAGTTGTTTTTTTATTTGCAGGTGTAGAGCCCCCACCTCATGATTTGTTTACAGGTAAAACAGCTGCATATTTGTGGGAGCTACTGTACAGTAGGTCTGTCATGCCCACAAAATGCAGAGAAAAACAAATTAAACTGGATTCTAGACAGAAACGTTTTCAAGGAAATGTGTTGTACAGTTCAAAAGGTTCACTAAATATAGCAAATAAATGCTTAGCAGCAAACAGACATAGCAGAACTGTGTTCTAACTTATCTAACAAAATAATTCCCTAATATTTGCCTACTAAATGCATGTGCCATGATGCATTTACTTACTTACTAAAGGTATTTATAAATGTTTCTTGCATTTTAAGGTTGGAAATTAAGTTATTTAACTCAGCTGTTTCAATTGATCATAAAAGTGGGTTAACATTGTAAAATATAAAAATAACAAAGCAAAATGCAAATGTGGCGCAATGCAAGCAGTTGACTATCACAGAAAGAACAACAAATAAAGTATGTGTTGGTATTTTTGTGCACACAGTATGCTTTCAACAGTTGAGAAAGCAAACTGTGTGCACATATGTATAAGCATTCAGCACAGCCACAGCCTTACCCGACGATGAATGGTCTTTTTCATTTTGAAGGCCTAGTGCCATTCTCAGTATGAAAGCCATAATGCCATAAGCATGCATGTTCTCTTTCTCTGGTGGGAAAGTATTTGGAGGAGTCTTTACATGAAATGATTGGCTTTTACACCATTACTTTTGCACTGTGGGACACAGTAGCAATTGGAGAGTTAAACACGTGTGCACGCGTACATACGCACGCGCACACGCACACACACACACACACAAATACACTTCTGCAATCTATTGCTCACTCTCTCTATCGCTCTCACTCACACACACACACAGACACGCACACACCTACAGTACACACACACACACAGTTACATGCAGGGCTCTCACGAGGAAGGCTATTGAAAGTCCCTTTATATCAGCTCAGATTGGAGTTCTTTTAAAACAGATGTCACCTTCAGGGCAAAGAAAAAGGATTATGTTTATATTTGTCTTCAACTGGCAACTGGATTCCTTGCCATTGCAAAGCATCCACATTTAGGTACAACAGTCTCCAGATTGAATAGCATTAAGTATGAAAGCCAAACCTCAAAGATTTGCGTTTACAGTACCCAGGTTGATGCATGCGACAGTACGAACATAAACCATCCCTACAGAAAATGACATAAAAGCAAAATGCCACTTAGGGGGTCAAATAACACCTTATTTACTGTAGGTTACATTACTGTCAATCTAAGAACTACACATCCAGTCACTTGTGTACAGCTGAGCAAATTGACTTGGATGGCTGTTAGAAGTGTCAAAGGCTGTAGTGTAATTTACTGGAATAGGTGCTTGCCAACCCCATTTATTTCCCCATTCGAGGAAACGTACAACCAAACCATATTCACCAGATTCTAAATGCTCCAAACCTGTCCCATTCCTTCACCTAGCGTGTCATCTTGCTGTGCGGCAGGTTCTTGACACTGTTGTGTACTGTGGCTGTTAAAATGCAAATTGCACAGGAGCAAGCTATCATGTGCAGTCTCCAGTTCACTGGGTGACGTCCCCATCTCTTTACTGCCGGGAAGACGACATCGGTGTCAACTCTATCCGTCCTCCTCGTCCCATGTAAAATGGCACAATATCTCAACATGGAAGCCGTAAGAGGCGCTGGCTGCTGGGTCTTTAATGTCTGAGTCCTGGGTTGTGTTTGCACATCTTGTGTGTTGCGTTTTAAGAAAACGGCAGCCTGGGGGAAACATTCAGCTGTGCAGCGCTGCTTTACTCCAGAGAACGAGACAGAACATGAGAGATGTTGAGTAAACGTGCTGCTGCATATGAACAGAGCTAGACTGACAGGGGTTCTTTCTTTTACTGTACCTTGTGAGCTCCATGTGGTGCTTTTTGCTGCTGTGTACAAAGCATTCTTTGCAATGGATTAAGGCTTGAAACAGGTTAGATAGTTTCATTCTTCAAGGTGTAGCCCCTTGACACGGGTACAGTAGGTGTCATTTACATGTGCGTTCACGAGTCTGCACTCACCGTCTCAGCACCACAAACTCAGAATTGGTATAATAATCTTGGACAGGTAAGATAACATTACTGCAACTGAAATTAAAAGGCTAGAAGTGTGATTTTGTGTTGTAGTTTTGATACCAATGAGTGGATAATGTGAGCTAATTAATCCCCTCATGGGCAGACTCTTGTTAATTGGCTTGTTTTCCTTACACACATTACTTTATCAGGACAGGTCGATTTGTTTTGACTTGCAATGTGATGCAAGACAGGGTTAGTTGGCCGGCTACATTAGCATGCATGTATGGCAGTTTACTGCCTATCATTTATTTCAAATCAGATATTCATTGTAATGATATTTGAGCCTAACTCATTTGCCGGTTTCTCAGTTGCAGTATGTGACCAACAAGTGATACGTGACATAATGTAGCAGGGCAGCACAACAGCGCAAAACAGTAAGTGATGATAGAATAGTAAGACTAGTGTGTAGCTGAATGTATCAGTATTGCCTGGTAAAATGGAAACATGTCTAATTCATGACAGATGGCATTCTAATCTTCATTATTGTAATATTTATTGTATTCAAATAATTTTTCAAGCTACAGCCACTAAAGCCAGGGCCCAAATACAACTGGATAAAAATAGGCCTATCACTGGCGAGTTTGTTTATTTCCATGAATGTCACAAACATGCACATGCAACAGTGTAAGATACAGTATATCAAATGTAAAATCAAGTAAAATCAGTGTGAAAGAAACATTATTCAGGTCCAAATTTGTTCAAGTTCAGATGTTTTATTCACTGCACGTGGATTTTTTTAAAATTATGGTTACAGAAAACAATTTGCTGAAATAAACACCAAATCCAAACAGGTATGATCTGGGCTAAACTCTGTCTTGATGATGTACATAATCTGAGAATAAATACACTGAAAGCAAAAGGCAGTGAGTTTGAATATTGTACTTCCTGGGAAAAAAATACATGTTACAACTGCAGGGTTTGTCTGGGCTCTGTTCACAACTAAACATTATACTCAAAGGGATCTACTAATCAGTTTGTAATTTTCGCCCCACAGAGCTGGTGATGAATTACAGGATGGAAAACCAAACAATACATACCAACTGTCAAATAATGTTACACTTGTTCTACAGCAACAGGTTTGAGTTTGATTATGATTTTGATAATGATTAGGCAAAAAAAGGCATACAAATCCAAAGATGCATTTTTATCAAAAGCTGTAGATGTTTGTTAGCTATTGTATTATCAGCCTATTATGTGCATTATATGGCACTAAACATTCAGATAGTGTAATTTGCCTGATGTTAGTTCCATGTTAAAATGACTGATTAATACTTGATAGATATGACAGTTATGAATGTATCTGTCATACATGTCTGAGAAAATATTTGCTGTTTTCTCTCCCCATGAAGGACATTTACACTATAAAATGTTTTTTTTTTAAACAATCAACAATTAAAACTCAATTAAAACTCAATTAATAAATTGTATAGATTTTGTCTGTGAGGTAATAAACACATTACACACATGTTCAGAAAGGGGTCAGAGTATTGGTTTTGTCTCTGATGGGCCAGACACAGCCGCTAAGTAGACCCAGTTCTGGTCCATGTTGCCAGATGATGATCTAGCAGAATAGAGTAGAGCACAGGTAGTTTTTGATACATTTTATCTTGAAGAATGTACGCTCTCCACTTGCCACTGTTACAGGGAGTGTGATAATAATTCTCAGGGCAACAAAGGCATTGGGGAACAAGGAGATAATTTGGTGTCTGGATATGTACTTCAGTGCGTCAAGTGGATTTGCTCCTCTATCCAGTCTTAAGACTTTAATCCAATTATACAATCTTTTGCATCAGTGTCCCGGTATCAGTGGTTGCGGTAGACTTCCTTGTTGTCCGTCATTTTGACGTGCATGGTCGTAAAAATTCTGCCATAATCCATTATTAACTGGCATTACTGTCCATTAGTTTTGTGTTCGTCTTTTTTTTTTTACACTCTTACAAGGTAGTGTCTGTTTTGTAGAACAGAATCAAATCATGTCTTATTCTTTTCAATGATTCATAATATTATGATAATAGCAAGAAAATATTAGTAAAAAAATATATCGATGCTTACATGTTGCCTAGGTTAATACTGCATGCACACTTTGTATCCTACAGTCCTATATCCTAGGCAGTAGTGCAAATTCGTAGTCTGATCGATGATATTTAACCAAATACAAGTGTTCTATTTAAATGGTGGTGCTGCTGCACATAAACGCGCTAGCTAGCAAAATGCATGGATAGAACAGAACATTTTACTAATTTAGGGAGAATCACAGAGCCTCCGGTTTGGTATTGTTCCACAACCATGATGTTAGATTAAAGTCCCTACCTTAATGCCAATATATGCTTCTGCATCGAGCTTATGTCAAGGATAAATGGGCATTTAGTAGTATATCCAATCCAGTCAATATATTTTATATATATATATATATATATACACTCACCTAAAGGATTATTAGGAACACCAGTTCAATTTCTCATTAATGCAATTATCTAATCAACA
>JAODTR010053120.1:0-17827 GCA_025399935.1 Amblyopsis rosae
CTTTCGATGTTGTCATTATTTATAGGCTGCCTCTCAATGGTTTTTAAGCTTAATAATAAACACAAAATATTTGACCGAATTTCTCCTAACTGGATTTCAAATTATATATCAAATTATGATGATAATGAATCAAACCGAAGATACGGGTGTGGGGCAATCAATTTGCTCATTGATGGGCCCACACCATGCCACAGTTGTTTAGACTATTCTGCCTGGCAACTATCACAAGAAAACGTGTGATTGGTTAATTTCCCCCGTTTGCTTTCATGTAAGTAGCGTGTAAAAGTAATGGTTAGCCATTTAGATAAGGAGCAGCAGAAAATAGTTAACAAAATGCTGCGCGATGAGTCAAATACCTTTGCTAAAAACAACGATGACATGTGGTGTATCCCGAGCCTTTAAATGTCTAACAATCTCAAGGACGCTTAAATCACTGATGAGGACTTTGCAGGCAGAGCGGAGCGCTGTCATTACAGCAATGGCATCTCTTTGCGCACTTGTGGCATCGATGAGAGGGGCTGTGGCTGGCGCTGACTCGTCCTCGCTTCTAATTTCTTGGCCAAAGTCCTACACCTTCATTCCTAAACCTCTTTATAAGTGTGCGCAAGAAAGATGGCGCACTGAGACTGATTGACTATCAGTTGTTGAACCAGCAAACCATACCTGATAGGCATCCCCTGCCCTGGATCCAGGACCTTACTGACACCCTTTGCGGATAAAGTTTGTTTTCTATCTTGGACCAAGGGAAAGTGTATCATCAGGGGTACATTGCTGAAGGATCGCGCCATTGCACCAGACACATTCATATACCGATGGAGCAGTTAGGGGTTAGGCATCTTGCTCAAGGATGCTTACAGGTAGGTCAACACTGGGGTTTGAACCCACAACCTTCTGGCTGGAAGCCCAACACCCAGACCACTAGACCATTCTGTCCCCAGTCTAATTCTGCAGATCCGACAACAGATCCGACAACAAAAGGAGATAAAGGGAAGGGTGATACAAACGTCCACGGTTTTGTGTCGCTGTTCTGGAAGACAGAACCGCGGTTCGCACACACTCGATCCTAACTTGCTGCATTTATAGCATGTTGAGCTCTCCTATACATTGCTACTATAAAACAATTTTTTTATTTCACAATTAACACTAGATTAGAATCACTGAGCCTATAGTTATAAAAACACCAAAATGAGATACGTATATATATGTATGTGTATAAATATAAATAAATTAAAAAATAAAAAAGTCTAGTCTAGTCTGTATTAAAGGGCAGTTTTTAACAATCATGAAAATAAAAAAAAAAGAGAAATTAACAGAACCGTGGCAAAAAAAACAAGGTATGAACCGAACCATGAGTTTGGTGAACTGTTACACCCCTAACAGTTACAATTCTAGAACACAAACTTTAGCTTGTCTCAATCGATTATCTGCAATTGGAACCCAGTAAGGGAGGAGACAAGTATGTTTACGGTGTAGTAGACCACGTCACGAAATATGCCCAAGCTTACCAAACTCTAAACAAATATGGGAAAATGGCAGCAGAGTAGATTTTCAATGATTATATCCCAAGATTTGGATACCCTGCCAACACATGATAAACATCCAACACAAATGCTAAATTCTCTGCTTCCTTCCCTCTATCGCACTCTTGGGTGTTTTGTCACTGCTGCATACATCGCTGCCCTGTTAGCCTATGTCACATTTCAACATTGTATGCTGCATATTATATATATATATATATATATATATATATAAAAGACTATAAATAAACATAATATAAGCCTATAAATAAACAAAGTGCTGCAAACTGAGAACAGTCTATAGCATGTGATGGTATAATCAGTATAGAAAAAATACTGCAAAAACCACAAGAATACAATAGTTTGGTTGCTAGGCCACAATCGTTTGCTGTCACTGAGTTCTCATGCAACGTGATGTCATGCCGATTATACAAATAATCCCAAATCTCTTAATATCCTTGCGAACTGCCTTTTATTAACAATAATACCTTGCAAAGAATGTGCTGTCCATTATCCCCAAACTATAGTAAAGCGTCTCTATCCATATCACCAGGGGGTAGCGGCAGGAATGAATGAATGCCATTCACTTCCTCATACTGAAGTGCCGCATGCAGTTCTACATGAATTAATTAAAACGGTCTAACAAAATAAATTAACAAAATATAACATGTAAATAACTTGTACCTCTTTAAATATTATAGTTAAATGTGCCCTCTCTACAGTATATACTGTAATTGTTCTGTTATGTCCACTCCAGGACCCCATATCTAGAGTTTTTAGGCCTACTGATAATCAAATCTAAATCTAATTATAGTATGTATCCCAAGTGAATCAACCTAATGCATGAGCATTATTAGTAAGTAATGAGTAGTAAATGTCAGTGCTTTTTAGCTCAGAAGTATTACACATAAGATAAAGGGATTTTATTAAGATATTTTGTCCTGTCTAGAAAATATATATGTAAATTGTTATTTACCTTCTATGTTCCTGGTCTTATTCTTGATATCACAAATGAGTCGCTCTGAAAAAAAGAAGCCATTAAAAGTCAACTTGAAAGGAACAGCATTAGCTATTGATATTATGTTCCCTCACACATTACCACAATTTGAAGACCTCAAAATGGGGACTTCTATCTGCGACAAGAGTCTGTCCCACCAGAAACATAAACCCTGCTCCCTGGTGTAGAGAGCAGACGCTTTAACTAGACTAAATGTTAAAACCCAAGGGCTATAGCGTTTGTCGCCAGAGCGTACATGAGGTGTCGGAGAGTATGATTTACTGCACAGAGCTACCGGCTGGCCAGTTACATATCTGCTATGGACATTGCTAAGACATAGGAATGTGCAATGATATATAATATGGTTATTGAAAAATGTCTAACATTTCATATTATGCTTTTGTTTATATTGTTTATTGTGATGCAAATCACACTTATTGTGAGTATTTCTATATTTTGCACATATTTAAATAATAAACTAGATGATGTGCAGTTCCTGAAGAGACTTTGCATGGGCTTTGCGAAGTGTGCCACTGCACATGGCCTCACGCCGATGAGAGCCTCGCGCCTGCACATGCCGGCGAAGTGAATTTCTGTGTTACATTAATTTTGGTAGTAGGCAATTCATGAGCTCATGCGTTATCATGATATTTCGTGTAACATTTGACACCAGTCGTGTAGTCCAGTACCAAACAACTTGATCGACAGGCAGTCTGACTTAACTATCAAAAGGCCAATCTGCCATTTGTCCGACAAATAAAACTTTCCTTCTGGCATCCTGGCAGGTAAACTCCGTCAACTTTCAAAAAATGCGTCCGAGACGAGACCGAAACCTTAAAAAAGTGGTCTCGAGACCGGTCTCGAGTACTACAACACTATAGTATTAGATTTTTCAGTACTCATGAACAACCTTTTGCCCCTTCTTAAATCATTTGAGTCATATGGTTATCATTGCTAGTTAAATTACATTGTTGAAATGTTTAACAATATACCTTTTAGAACACTCGTCAATAATATATCACTCTTCAATAATAAACAATTTGATTATCTGATTTTCCTTAGCAACACCTGATATCCCACAAATAAAGCTAATTGTTAACAGGTATTACTTAGACTACAGTACCAGTACTAACAAATTATCATTATTCAATTATACATGTAATTTTGAGAGAAATATTCCACAGTTTTGTCTTTCTGAATCGCAACCGTAAAAATAATTCGCAAGCGTAAAGTTCCTTCTTCTGCGCTAATGGCCGATGGAGGCTCACCAGCACCATAACGTGGCCACAAACGTACATTACGTAAACACCTGCAATTCATTTCAATTAGTTGCCGATTTACAACGGTAAATGAGAGACATGTTTCAAATTATACAAGTTACGTCCACAATTATGAGGGTGTGTAATTAAATAGCCTAGCTTGATATCTGTAAACTGATTGTACTGTTTGCACTGTAGATTTAAAGACATAGCCAGGTAGCCAAGCCAATTTTACTGTTCATCATGTATTAATAGGCAGGCTACCGTACCGACCAGTACCAGTAGTTTATAGTCTAGGCAATGCATATTTAATAACCCATTAGGTTATTAAAAATGAATAAGAAAGACCAGCAGGTGCCATATACGTGATACTGTGGACTCTACTTTCAGTAAAGTTCAAACTGGCAACTAACTCTTCATCATATCAACAACATATTCAGGTAGTAGAAGTTAAATTTCTTCCCACCATGATACTCCACCGCATATGTACCACTGGCTGGCTACAAACTACAACAATCTGCATGCTTGTTTGTAGTGAACATTAACAGCTGCACTTATCTCTTAACCACCTCTTGTGATCACCTCAGACATTGCTCACAAAATAGAGGGGCATTTAAAGTTATTCTGCATATTAGCATCTACTACTGTACTAGGAGACGTAGACCTCTTCACACTTTGGGGTTGGGTTAAATCATCTTGACCACTTCTCCATTAGGGTGGCGGTGGCAACAAGGTCATCAGAGCAGCCCAGGCATCCCTGTCTGCAGCAGCATCCACCATCTCCTCCAGGGGTAACACCAGCCGCTACCAGGCCAGCTAGGAGATATAATCTTATATAAACTGACCTCTGTGGGCTGATTGACCATGTGCTGTTTAAAAAAATACACTATTACAATAGACTCTTAAAAAAAAGTTGCTTATCATTGGTGGATAATTGTCATGTAACTGAGACATGAAATTAGTCTATAATAAATTATATTTATCGGTACTGTATTTTCTTGCCCCGTTTGTGATTTAGCAATGTAGTTCAAAAAAGATGACCATTTTGGGATTAAGAGCCATGTCAAACTTTCCTGTACCCTGAGTTGTAAGAACACTACAGACAGGAATTTGCAAGACATCAGACATTTAGGCTACTACCATCAGATAATCCTTGTTAGAAAGTAATGAATAAAATAATGTGTGTATATATATATAAATAAAAAATACAAACAGGAAGAGCTACTTTAATAAAATGTCAAACTTGTGTTAATGTAACAGTTTGAATTCTGTTGGCAGGTGAAAGGTCAATTAGGTCAATTCACTCATTACAGGGATGCAGTGGTGTGACTGGTGTGTACAGACTGATCGTATTCAACACAGTCATGAAATCCAGGTGAAAAAGAGAAAATAGATACTCCCTCCCCCACATGGGTGCCTGAAATATCTGACATATTACAATTAATGTCATTAAACAACAAATGTTGTGAAGTATGTCTGGTGTATTGTCATTATTTAGAGCAATGAGATGCAGATTAATAAGAAGTGTTCATATATTTGTATAATCGTATTTCATGTTAAGTAACCTTGAAGCTAATTCACTACTAAATTTTCCAAAGCTGACACTTGTCTTGCGAGTTAGGTTAAAATAGTTTATTTTACCTTATTAAAACCAGTAACTATATCATAACATAGGCTAGAGTCCAACATTTAACACAAAAACATAAATAGTATACAGTTCAATGAATACTACTGTGAAGCAGTAAATTTTAGCAGGAACATTCATGCTGGAAAACATGGCCCAGGTACAGGTGAGCTGGATTGTTGAGTTGGGAGTAATGTTCTGACTGAACAGTAGAGCAACATGTGGATCAAATGCACCAGCTCAACATGAGGCCTTCAGGCCAACCTGTAAGAAAGGTAAAACAAAATACTTTAGTTTTTTATGTTCAGTTTGCTTTTAAATATGTTTACAACTCCAATTCTGAAAAGGTTGGCACAGTGAAATATGGGCTGTACAGCCCTTTGCGACTGTAATGTTATTAAGGGATACTATATAGGCTTGATTGATAAACATAACTGACCCAACTTTCTGGGTGTGTTGCAGTAATCACATTTCACATAAAAATATTTCAACAAACAATGACATTCACAAGATATAATATTGCCTAATATGTTGTTGTAGTCTATCCAATAGTAGGCCTACAAGGTGAATGAAAATTTGAAATCATGATTTTGTTTTTATTAGCACTATCCCAACCTTTTTGGTATAGGGGTTGTAGTAGTAACATACATTTTATACTGACTGATATTTAATAAAATGTTCATATTAGGCCTACGGTACATGAATGAATAACAAGAACTCAAACAACTGAACATGGACAATAACATTTGTACCGGTACTCATAGTAAACTGTTTACAAAAAACATGTTAAACACAGTAACACATATATCCATCATATTGTTTGGATCCGAAGCATAATGCCCTCTCACACACAATGAAGGATTATGTATTTGGTCTTGATCAGATATAGAGAAAAATACAGTTGGGTCATCTACCGTTAGCCTAACCTAGCTAGACTACTGTCTGTACCTTAGCATGACAGGCAGTAGGCTATCATATGTTATAGCTCTGCCTTTAAAAACTATGAAGAAAATACGTTTATAGATTACTCACCCTCATAATTGTGGACGGAACTTGTATAATTTGAAACATGTCTCCCATTTAGCGTTGTAAATCGGCAACTCATTGAAATGAATTGCAGGTGTTTACGTAATGTACGTTTGTGGCCACGGTATGGTGCTGGTGAGCCTACATCGGCCATTAGTGCAGAAGAAGAAACTTTACGCTTGCGAATCAAACAGTTACACTTGTGAATTATTTTTACGGTTGTGATTCAGAAGGACCAAACTGTGAAATATTTCTCTCAAAATTACATGCGTAAATATTGGAAGCGCAAGCGTGTCCTTCTATCCGCAAATGCAGATTCACCAGATCGCAAGCTAAGCTTTTGTGAATATTGTTAACATATCTGAAAATATAAAGTGCATGCATGAATATTTTGATACGTTTGCGGATGGCAAAAACACGTTTGTGGATTATACCTATGCATGCAAACGGAGAGGCGTGTGCTTGTGAATGGTAAAAATACGTGTGATTATACTTTTGCGCTTGAATAATATTGATAGAAATCTACCCCCATATCTTTTAGTTCACACTAGTCTTGCATAATGATACAGTGTGTAGTGTATTCCTAATTTACCACCTAACTGTATTGAATGGGATGCTACAGCACAGTACGGATCACGTTAATTCAATGTTTTTATTCTCACAGGTCACACAGCAGAAGATTAATGTACCGTTTAGCATAGGTTGTCAGGAGGTAGATACGTAGAACTTTTAGCATCTGTTTTCACAGGGCACTATAACGCTAAATTAATGCTTGTGCACCCCAATACATTTGTAATTCGATGCGCTTCGGGAACGTGCAATTCCAACGAGATATCCTGCCCGACTTTAGTGTACAGTACAGCAGGGAACTCATCCTCTTTTCAAACCAGAAAACACAGTTGGCTAAATTTAAATTACAGTCAATTAAGAGCTTGTGGATGCACACAGGAAGCACAATGCAATATTATTAGGAATACAAGAGAGAATATCCTAGAATGTCCCACAAGCAACTAGGGCTGCACAATTAATCAAATATCAATCTCTATTACGATTTTGGCTTCAACAATTAAATGAACACGATCGACTGCGATATTGATGTTTAAAATACATGCTCTGCTCATAGAAAACTCTTCTATCTATCAAATCAAACGCTTCCTAGTCACCCGCCAACAGCAGCCGATTTGGCTTCGCGCGCACCCTCCAACAACAGCAAGTGGATGTACATAACCTTCCTGGATGTTGCGAGGCAGCAGTCCGAGTAGAAAAGTAATAGAAAGTATGGATGTCACGAGAACCGATACTTCGGTACCAAGTGCCAAAATTCTGAAAACATGACGGTACTCGTTATTGTACAGTACCGGATATACAACCTGGACGCCAACGGTACCATGGAAATGTAGCTGCAGCTCTGCCTCCACCCGGCGAAAAGAAAAACAGCAAGGCTACTTTGCATTCTAGGCGGATTATCAGGGACTACTACATTCACAAAAAACAGTACCGTAAAATATGCAAACGGTGTCTTCAAACTTTCCAGCTATAGTTTCCATCTTACTGGTTGAGTAAAAAGTAAACAGTTCTGCAGTTCCGCTATTGTCATGTGACAACAAAGGTCGTTGATAAACATAATCGCCTGGCAAAAGCGAAACAAAATCCGCCTTGAAGTGAGAAAAATATGTAGGATACGTCGCATATTTGCGTTGCAAACATTCACGTGTGTATGCTGTAATTTACTACAATGCATTTTAACCGACACTTTTTCGCCTCATGCTCGCCGGTACCTCCGGAGCACCGACCGGGATCTCAGTGAATGTTTACCCGCCCTAGGAGCACTCTCGTGCGGGCACTGAGTCAAGGAGGTCCCGGTGGTACTTCCTCGGAGCCCATTCAATGGTATTGGTATCGACTACTAAATACTAGGTATCGTGACATCCCTAATAGAAAGACAGCAGACCGGCAAAACAAAAAATCTAATGACAGCAATGTTTATACTACTGTAATTGTATTCTTTGATGGCATATTTATATTTAGTTGGCCTATATTTTATGTACAATTTTTTCTTTGCATCACTGATGCACTTTAAAGACCAGTCTTATTTTGAAGCTAATATTTGTACATTAGCAGGAATGTAGTACAAGATAGAAGTGATTTCCATGGTCTGTTTATAATGTGAGTGCAATAAAAATACATTGTTCATAAAATCAATTAATATTTGTGATAAATAATCTTGATCTCAATATTTATCAAAATAATTGGGATTAGCATTTTGGCCATAATCGTGCAGCCCTACAAGCAACAAACATTTGTGGGACATTAGCAACAGTAACTAATAGAGCGGGTCTCGCAAGAGACGGAAAGATCTATACCCTGTCACACAATTTTTATACTGCTGCTCCACTAAAGGCTAAATAAATCCATGGTTAAACAAAAACTATGTTAAGGACATGAAGAGATTGTGTGGGGCAGCAAAAAGAAAGTATAGAAAAACTAGGCTCACACTGATATGTACAAAGTGTCCCTGATTGCCTACAACAATGCAATACTTGTCAAGAAAGCATTACTTTTCCAAAATTATTTCAGAGAATGCTGGAAATGCTAGAATACTATCTTCCACTATTGATGAATGAATAAATACTTCCCTTCCCTACCCCACCACACCAGATCCAAGATAAAGTACACAGAAGTTAATAATTTTTTTATATCTAGATATATATATTTTGCATTTTAATAAATAAAAAAATACTACATCTACTCAGTGGAATCTGACATATCAAGCCATATATAGGCCTACAGAGTTTCACCAGACATGGAGATCATGATGAGTATGCTACTTCATTATTCAATGTCTACTGTAGTTGTGTCTGTACTGTACAATCTTGTTATGCTTTTGCCGACTTGCTGCCGACAGACATGCTTACCCCGTTTACCTTACCTTTTTGACTCTGTGTGTTGTGGAAAGGTAAACACTCACTCTGCACTCACATTACCAAAGTATTAAACTTGCAAATCGTTCAAATGCTGACGAGCATTTCAAATATGTTAATGTCAACAGTAAACTGCCAATGCCAGCTGCTCTCCAACTATTCAAATCGCGCTAGCTAGCTACCTGGCAAAACACATGGACATTACGTTCGGACATACAGCCTAACAAGTCCTACCTCTGTATTTTGTGTCTGGAAAGTTCCTAGAATATCCAATCTTTCAGACGAGTTATCTTAAAGAAACCACGAATGTTTCTCAACACCATGATTCCCATGGTCTAGTCACGTAGCAGTCAATGAGTTATGTTCGCGTTCGTAAACGATCATAAACTAGAGCAAAACAATATTATTTATATTTGAACTCAGTGTAACAAATTCTGAGTTAATCTCCTCTGTTTACTGTGGTTCAGAGAGGGCGGGGCTGCCCCTCTCCACATACGTAATGTTATTTATATCGTTCTGTGAATGTGATCACAAGTATAGTACTGGCTATATCGTGATATGTTATCGGGATATAAAAGTATCTATATTGGGATATGACATTTTGGCCATATCGCACACCCCTAGTGACCAATATCGCCAATACCGACAGAATACAAAACCAGTCATCGCCTGTCCAGATTTTGCTTTGCAAATGTGTGACCGAACCCTAAAATTGAAAAGTTCTCAACCATGATCTGTCGCTGTCACTGGGAGACCTGCGTTCACATGGACAACAAGTGAGAGCGACAAGCTTGTTGCTTGTCGCTAAATGGACGTGTATCGACTTGTGATTACCAGGATACAGAACTAAACATGCAGGCTAAATAATAATAATAATAATACATTTTATTTAGGACGCCTTTCTAAACATTCAAGAACATCGTACATTGCCAATAGGCAAATACGTGGATATAAAAAAATTGTCTGAGACATACATACTATAGTAATAAACATTTGACCAAGGCAGAATATACACTATAGAAATAAGACACACATGCCAGCAGATGTAGAGCTGGGTGTCGTCGTAGCAGTGAAAGTCAATGTTGTGGTGTCGCATGATTGTGCCTAAAGGTAAGAGGTATATAATAAAGAGCAGAGGACCCAGTACCGAGATTACAGCCTTCATCCTTCAGTACATCCAGTGAGATTGCCGCACACCTTAGATGTAAGATGAGATGCAGATAAGACTGCTAGATTGAAACACATTCCCTCTCTAATATAAAATATGTTTTCAGCAATGATCATATGTTTTATGTAGTTTGTAAGAGACAGTGACAACTTTCAATCCCATTTTTGTCCAAAATGGTGTGAGGTCAAAGTATATACACATTTTTGGACTCATAAAATAAAATATGTAATGATCGCAAGGCTTCCAGGTAGAAGTCTTCATGAATGCTCCGAGACTCAAAAGTCCGAGACCCAACCGGGTCCAACTTGAAATGTGTGACTCGGATCTGGGTCTGACAAGTGCTATGATTCTCAGGTATATGCAATATACCTACTAACTGGTCAATTTTATTTATATAGTCCTTAATCTCATTGCAGACTCAAAGGACTTTTCAGCCTACATTTCACATGGAAATGTGAAATGCTCCTCCAAGGAAGGGAGGAACGAAAATCCATTAAAAACACATGGGGGAAAAAAGGGAAGGAACGTTGGGACGGGACCACAGAGGGAGGAATCCATCCCTCCAGGACGGTTAAGATGCAATAGGTGATGGTAGACAAACAAAATTTAGCATTAATACTATGTATAAAATTGTTCACATTGTGCCGTATTTAAGAACTAACATATCGGAAAGATTTAAAGCATTTTGTAAGTTGTTAGTAATAAGAGTGGTCTGTCAATTGTAGCATTAACAGACGCCACAGAAGGCCCAGGTCAGAGTAAGACACTGAGAGACGCCACTTGAGTCCCAGGTTCAAGGAAATGTCTAATAGTTCAATTATCGTGGTGGAGAGGTTAGGGTGCCCCTATGAACCCAAGGGCTGTAATGTTTGGAGCCTGGTGCTCCTTGTAGGGTCTCCCAAGGTAAAATGGTCTCAGGGAAAGAGCCAGACTAAGAATGGTTCAGAAGACTCCCATGAACAACTTAAAAAGAGAAGGAGTTACCCTGCCCGGAGGAAGCCCAGGGCCTCCGTCGGGAGCCAGGCCCAGAGGGAGGGTTCACCGGTGAGCGCGTAATGGCTGGGTTTGCCACGGAGTCCAGCCAGGCACAGCCTGAAAAAGCTACGTGGCGCCTCCCTCTCCATCCTATGAGCCCACCACTCGTGGGAGGAACCATGGGGGTCGGGTGCGCTGTCACATGGGTGGCGGTGAAAGTCAGGGGCCTCGACGGACCAGTCCCGTGCAGCAGAAGCTGACTCTATGGACATGGAACGTCACCTCGTTTATTCTGCTCTGGAGTTGCCCAGGGTGTAAGGCGCTGGGTGGGTGTGGGGATACTCACAAGTCCCCGGCTCACATGTATTCGGCCTTCTTGGAGACCCTAAATAGAGTCCTGTATGGGGCTCCAGTAGGGGACTCATAGTTCTACTGGGAGACTTCAATGCGCACGTAGGCAATGATTGAGACACCTGGAGAGGAGTGATTGGGTGGATCTAAACCCAAGCGGGCTTTTGTTGTTAGACTTCTGTGCTAGTCATGGACTGTCTATAACAAACACCACGTTCGAACATAAGGATGCTCATGAGTGTACGTGGCACCAGAGCACCCTAGGCAGAAGGTTGTTGATTGATTTTGTGATTGTATCATCTGATCTGAGGCCATATGTTTTGGACACTCAGGTGAAGAGAAGGGCAGAGCTGGCTACTGAACACCATCTGGTTATGAGTTGGGTCAAGGCGTGGGGGAAGACTCTGGACCTGCTAAGCCTAAACAGGTTGTGCGGGTGAACTGGGAACGTCTAGAGGAGGCCCCTGCCCGTGAGATCTTCAACTCACACCTCTGGCGGAGCTTCTCTGGCATCCTGGGGACATTTAACCTGAGTGCGCAATGTTCAAAGCTTCCATTGCTGAAGCTGCAGCAGAGAGCTGTGGTCTCAAGGTCTTAGGTGCCTCAAGGGGCGGTAACCCTCGAACACTGCGGTGGACACCAGTGGTAAGGGAAGCTGTCCGACTGAAGGTTATGTTGTCTCGGAAGACTTCTGAAGCGCTTGCAAGGCACCGACGGGCCCGAAGGGCGGCAGCATCTTCTGTGGCATAAGCAAAGCAATGGGTGTAGGAGAGGTTCGAAGAAGCCATGGAGAAAGACTTTCAGTCGGCAGTAAAGTGTTTCTGGAAAACCGGTGGGGAACCATCCAAACTGTGTACAGTAAGGATGGGACGCTGTTGACCTCAACTGAGGAGGTAACTGGGTGGTAGAAGGAACACTTTGAGGAACTTCTGAATCCGACTGATACGCTCTCTATGGTAGAGCTGGAGGCTGATGGGAGGTCACTGAGGTAGTCAAACAACTCCACAGTGGCAAAGCCCTAGGGATTGATGAGATCCTTCGCCTTCAATGGCCAGGGGCCTCATGCATCAACAATTGCGCAGCTTTCATACTAATATATGGCGTATTCACAAAACTGTAAAAGTGCATACGCACAAAAATATTCAGATGTATGAAACCATGCATACGACAGGTCCTGTGCAGCTTCCCTCTATACATCCTCTATTGTTGTTACTACATGTTAGAACATAATTACTTGAAATAATAGGCTACACATAGCCTATACCAAAATATAACTGAAACTGTTTCATTTTATAATTTCAGGTAAATACAGTCTAACATGTCTCGATTGTTTATTGATTATTTTACTACAACCAGGAGCTAATACTTTTATTGCATGCCCATAGCTAAAAATAAACTGGTGCTGGGAACTCCGTAGCCCTGCCGTAACAGTCAATGACCGAAGTCTTCATCCCACGATGCCAAAGGCTTTTGAACGCTTCAAAAATTTACAAGAAAGGCCATTGACCAAGCTGCAATTTTTGACGAGTTGGGAATGAGAACGTGTTGATATAAATGCAGTCCATTTACCATCTGTAGATCACACAACAGAATGCAACATGCTAGAATGCAAGTCAGTGAGACTTCAACATCCAACAAGTTGTACCATACCATTTATTTAAGTATGTAAACTCTTAATAACTTAATTGAACTTACATTTAACATTGCTATGCAAAATTCAAAGTAACATTAGATTTCAAGCCATTTCTGGTTACCCACAGGTCTGAAATATACTCATGGTGGTAGCCGGCGTGAAGGAATGTGGGGTCGAGATTTTGCAATGCGATAGACTTCGCACTGTCTATGTAATCTGTTCATGATGCACTGCATTGATTGTGCAGTATGAACGTAATATTATGTTTATTATGTTTTAGGACAGTCGCCATGACATATCTATCAACAGTTCAGGCAACAAAGTCAGATCGATCAAATGAGATATGAGTAAATAAATAAACTAAGTAAAATGTGTTATTTTAAATTATTTTCATCTACAGTTTATTTACAGTGGGATTAAATTAAAAAAAATATTTAAATCCCTCTCTGCTTGGTGATTATCAGTAGACCCTTACTATTGCAGCTTTACTAAACAGGCTATATACATATCACATTGTATTTTTCACAAAGAGGTTTGCAGTTTAGGCTAGGTTTGCAGAGCAGCCTATTGTAAATAACCATTAGTTAAATTTAAGATAGGCTATAGGCCCTAGGCTATTTAAGAAGTTAAGTTGAATATTTGACAAATGTATAGGTTATATATTGTAGTGCCGGTCTCTTTCTTATGAACAACACTTATTTTTGCTCTTTGGCTAACCGCCAATTGTGGAAGCGCAAGACAAAGGAAAAACAGCATTATGGCCAGTGATAAATGTAATGTCTATTACAGTAAACAAAGCACAGAAATACTGCATAACTACATAACTACATAAACAACAAAAAGAAAGGAATTATTAATTATTGTAAAGGGCGTTGCTTCATCAAAAGCCAAGGTATGGCAAGTTGACATGACGTCAACGAAGGGCATCGGTTTGAGTTTTTATTTGTATTATAGAGGGAGACATATTAAGTGGGGCGTCAGGGGGAACTCCCCCAGTACGTTTTGAACAAGCAAATAAGCCGTCAAAGCGATCGGCTTTTAGCCCACATGTAGCATGTAGAGTATTGACATTGCTTTCCTATCAGTGTGCAGAGATGCTACACTGTCGCTGTGTAGCATTCTCCATGACAGAAATAGCGGTAGCTTACACACTTTGCAATGTGATTGATGAAAGTAGTTTTAAAGTCAACGTATCATATACTTATCTCAGTCGTATGGTGGTGGTCAGTAGGCAAATAATAAATGAAGCTTGCTGTCTTTGCCTGTTATGTTGAATTGGTTAAACAAACGCATTTATATTATTTTTAATGCAACTCTATATACCACAACAAACTTTTCCACTGCGTGGTACCAACCCAACTCTACACTGCAAAAAAATAATTCGAAGTAAGTAAAAAAGCCTTGTTTCTAGGATATTACTCTTATTTTTGGTTTAAAAAGAAAAAGTATCTTGTCAAGCATATTTTGCATTAGAAAATATATATATATTTTTTTTAAATATATATATATATTTTAAGAGAATGTATCAAAGTTTTTCTTAACAAGAAATTCCAGCTAATATTGAGCTAGATTTAACTAGTAACAAGCTATAAAGATTGCTTGCATAATATCCCATCAGAGGATCTAGGCTGTTATCCTTATTTTAAGAGTAAGTCTGCTTACACAAGATCTCACTTTAAGAATTCTCTGAAATTATGCAAATATGTTAAGTAATCTATTTGTATTTATTGTCATATGCTGTCAGACTACCACATCGTACAGAAGCATAGCGTAATAACCACAGGCCCAGGTGCAAAACAAATGTTGGGGCCCTATGAAATTACATTATACCTGTTACCACGTAATCAACCATATAAAATTAAATAGGTAATGGCCTAGCTAATAAAGTGCATACAATTACAATTTTTTATAGAGAGAAGAGCATGAGAAGTAAGTGCAAGACTTAAGAGCATGATTAAAAGATGACACTCTTAGATAGCAGAGAGTGCTAAGAGGTGGTCAGGTCGCTGTCTTAAGTCTCTTACGGAAGATGGATAGTGTTTCCGCAGTTGTGACTGTTGCTAGTTAGCCTAATAGATAACAACTATTAGGCTAACTAGCAAAAATCTACATAGCAAAATGACATATGGTAATACGATGTTATTGGGACAACCTACCTGTACATGTTGACATATTAAGAACTAGCTGCTATAGAGTGGCTTATCCAAACATGTAGTACATTTGACTCCATATGGTCTCTGTAAATTCCATTTCAAACGCCAAAACAAAAGTCTATATTCAGTCTTCCTGTATTTAATTATGTTGACTGTTGAACTAGGTGATTCACAGAACAGCTTGTAACAGACTCTTCCATTTGAACTAGTGTGGCCGGAGTTATGGCGTATAGCATTAGCTGTTGGCATTGGTTAGCTTAGTAGTAGCGCCAGTGCTTCGTTCATAGAACTGGAGTTTGGGTAACTATAGAAACAACAATGCTTTGAATAAATAAATCCCAGAATGCCTTGCATTACCTTAACGTGGTAGGTATTGAAACTATTTTTACTACTACCATAGTAAGCAATAATTCGATATATTGTAATAATTACACTCATATATTAAGACTTATGTATTTGTAAAATAAAATATAATATTGGTAATACCATGAGTGGGATCATGCATGTTTCATATTAGTTGGTTGCGATGAAGCGAGCTGTAAGTATTGAAAACATTCTTGTACTTGAGAGCCAAGCTATGGTGGTCTGTAATATGCCGTTCAAGGCTGGGATGCCCGAACGCCCCGAACGCCCCGAACGCCCCGAGCGCCCCAGGGCCTTGGTGCGGCGGCACCGTCGAGCACTAGGCCACTGACGTAGACCTTACGACCTGAAATTGATTTAACTGTAAATTAGATTCTTCACGATCCCCTAATGGTATCATATGGATTAAAGGCTAATTCAGATGTTAGCATTCTTAATTTCTTATTTTAAGTATTATTTGTTTAATATTCAGTGTATTTTACTTACTTAGTGTGCTGTAGCATGTCTGATCTCAAGTAAATTAATCTAAAAAAAAGCATTTTATACTTATTTCAAACATTTGAACACTTATGAAAACCTACAGACAGATAATTTCACTAGTATTAAGTATTTTTCACCTCGAGTTCAGTGTATATTTCTTAAATATAAACCAATCGATTTTGCAGTGTACTCGCTAGTGGTAGCGCAGGCCATTCTACACGGCAGGCGTTCTTTGCGCTCAATATTATTTTAACGGAATCATTAATTGGAATAACTTGCATGCAAATGCAAAGATGACGTTGCCAGATACTTGGGTGGTCTTTGATAAACCTGGGAGGCCCGTGGGAAACACTGCTCTATTATTACATCATTGTACAAATGTGTGTGTGAATGGGTGAATCTGAGGAAATCCTGTAAAGGACTTTGAGGCCGGAAGGTTAGAAAAGCACCATATAAATGCAGTCAATACATTTCTAAACTGTATGTCTGAGGTGACAAATAAGGCTGAAATGTGCTATTTAAACATTGTGCTAGAAAATAATTGAAACATTGTATGGATGGTTTAAGTACCTCTGGTCCCCTCGTCGATAACTTCTCTTATCTTGGCTTTATCAGCAGAGTTCTTGCGAGGTTTCTTGGAAAGGGGAGGTGTGTATGCCGCCTCAGGTTCCGCCAACATCTCTGGGTACACCTCCTTATAAGGAGTTTGTTCCTCTGTTGGGGCAGGCCACAGTGACCAACTTTCAAAAGCTTTCTGTCTTTCTGGATTCAGTCAACAAACATTTCAGGGCTCTCTGGGTCCTGCACTGGTCTGTTTTTCAAGACCCACTCCCGCCCCAATACCGTAACGTGCAATACTGCACCTGCGATCGATCCGCGGCCCTACCCAAAAACACAACCTAACCTTGGCCAACAACAGTGAATATGACCAATATAGAATATTATAGTAACCAACTGCGGATGTGGCTCAAAAAGCTGGGATAAAATTACTACAAGCTCTGTTTAGGCTGCAAGGCGGTTTTCATCAGGATAACGCTCTACAGAAAGTGACAGCTATTAATTAGTATCAAAAAGATATAAAAAATGTTTAAAATAATTCCACTTAAATAAGCCCGACTCGCATAACATTTTATGCGTAATACTGCGGCAGTTAAAATGGTGTAATTTATGTTATTGGTATCGTAAAAGATAAGTTATTTGTAAATTTGGATTTAAAAATCCAGACTTGCATATCAATGTATGTATAATAATGCGACGGTTAAAATGGCGTCATTTATTTTATTTGTCCATCCATCCATCCATCCATCCATCTTCATCCGCTTATCCGGAGTCGGGTCGCGGGGGCAGCAGCTTCAGCAAG
>JAODTR010053131.1:0-17826 GCA_025399935.1 Amblyopsis rosae
GACAACACAGCTCTCAGGATCATAGGGACACACAAACCTCTCCACCACGATAAGGTGATGGTTCCCGGAGAGGAAAATCTAAATGAAAGATAAACTCACGAGTCAGATTACAGGCTCTGTATTATGGCCTAGATTAATATTCATTTAATAGAAATGAAGCAGTAACAGACAGCAGTCTTCACTGTTCACCATGCTGTGTCCAATGTTGGACAGTGATCTCAGCATATCATAATAATCTTTAATTTCAATAAACCCTTCATCTGGGTGTCAAATCCCAGATGTTGGGGCATACTTTTTTATATTCCAGTTGTAGATACATCTTTTAATCTTTCCACTAACATGACACGACTTGTGCTTATTTTCTGAAAAATATATAAATGCTAGGATGCTTTTCAAAAATATTAATCCTTAATCAGCAGAGGAAACATGGGGTTGAAACCAACATATCTTCAGCTATGTCACTAATATGGTTGTTCTGACACAAGATATAGTGTTATTTTTGAGAGATCAACTGTGAACATGAAATCGTTTTTTTGTTACTTCCACTGTATAATCTAAATAGATCCTAGTTTAACTTCAAAACAGATCTGTAAGCAATGTCAATTACGATCACGTCACCACAACTTTACAGTGAATAGTCCACCAAATACCACATGATAGGACAGCTGGGAGATTATATATACAAGAATCATAACAAGTATCAGTCACTCATCTAAACAAAAGGATATAATAAAATAAAATTAGGAATCTAGGAATGTGTTCACCAATACAAATAATGTCTCAATGTTAACTGGATGGAAAGAATGTAGACATAATTAAAACTCACCACTTTATATTATTTAAAAAGAGTTTAATATTAACAATGTTTAGATTTAATTAAGATTATACATTTACAACGGTTCTTATTACCAATTTTTTTTTAATAGATCATTACTTTACCAAATAATTTATCTAGAGAATAGTTGTTGAATTATAGTATAATTATTATTAGGAAACTATAGAAATGTTTAGAAAAAATGCTCAGCACGGGGAACTGTTATGTGAGGATTATCAACTAGATTATACAATGGATGATTTTATTATATCATGATTGAACAAATCTGACCAGATCTTGAAAGGTTCCATGAGAAAACATTTCCAGAACATTTTAACTCCCATGAAGAAAACACTGTACATTTGCAATAGACATATTAACAGGACTAGATATTATCGAAATAAAGTAAAGGGAGGTAGACAAAAATCTATTCATGGGAAACAAAGTATAGGAAATAAATAAGTCAATAATAATCAATTTTAAAATCATTAAACAAACAGTAAAAGGCAACTCATTCACAGCAACAACCTGAATCTGAGCCTGAAGGTCCACAAGGTGTTCAGGATATACACTATAAAGATGATACAACATTGATGTTTCCATAGATGTTACAGATCCCACGGTTGTATTCCTGTTGTTTCTACTGTTCTCTCCATTGTAATTCTACCATTGCTATGGTTCTCCAAGCTCTCCCTCCATTGTCCTAACCAGGACATAAAGTTCAGCCAAACCAACAACAGATGCAGCTATCACTGCAGATATCACCCTCTGAAAGACAAGCCAAAATAAAATCAGGGGATCAGGAAAAACTAATGTCAACTTTAATAAGTAAGGAAACATAAAACATGTTCATTGATTTGATGATACAAAATTGTTATGCCTCTATGATAGCTTAGAGTACATATTTGACTTAATCTTCACTCACCGCTGTAGTCTCAGCAAATAGATACTGGCTACCGATGTAGGAACAAGCAAAAGTAGCAATCACTGTCACCAGGAAGTTAAACACAGTCACCACTGCTGCTTTGGCTGACCGCACTGTGGAGGGGCAGAACATCAATGCTTCATAAGGTTACCTCAGCCAACTCCTATGTAACTTTCATTGGTTTGCAGTTCACAGTGAAAGGACAGGAAAAAAGACATTAGAGGCTATAGAAGTACAGAAAAACAATCACAATAAAATACATTACTGTTTGAAACACTCCTGCGGTAGATTATAGCCCATTTTATTTTTTAAACATTTGGGAACGTCATTCAGTGGCTGCATGCAGTTCGGAGAATTCAATATTGGCAAAATTCACATTGTGTGACTTGCCCTGGCTAGCTCTATGTAACATCGATCATGTCATTGACAACCGAGAATAACGTCTACACCTCCTCAGTTGATCATTGCATGGTTTTGCATTTTGCCATTTAATCAAATGGTGAATCAGAAATTGCTGCAGCTTTAGTAACTTGCAGCATGTTTGTGTTGTGCAACGACGCGGGTAGTCTGCATTGTTTTCACGACACATTTTGGTATTGCTTCAGCTCGCTTGGAACCTCGACAGAACAGGTACTAAAATAAAGTACCTGGTACTGGGTGCTATCCTAACATTTAGGATAGCAATGCGAGGCGAGGTGAGTTGAGCTGGTACCATGCAGTGTAAAAGCGCCATCAGGGCATATGTGGCGCCCATTAAGAATTTGATTTGACCTTAGATGCTGATGTACTTAGTTTGACACCTAGTGGCAGAATGTCATATAGTCACTTTAATTACTGACTGGCTTGGGATAGTACTTTTCTTGTGCCTTTTTCATTAATTAGAACATATGTTGCCATTTCACATTTTAGTTTAATGAAGAACTATATGCCATACTAACCTTGACTTCCAAAATCTGCCAATGTCCCATGTCGATTCATTACCTTGATGGTATAACATTTATATATATGATTATTAAATACAATTTCACAAATAAATGATATATCCACCCATAATATAAAAGACTAGATAAAATATAGTAATCATTATTATCAACGCCTGTAATTCTAGGACAGGAAGTATGAGATTACCTGTGTGTTGACATTACATGTGATTCTGTTGTATTCCTCATTTGCGAGTTTGGCCTTGATCTTTTCCAGCCTTGCCACTAGTTCAGGGTTCTTAAATAAAAGAGAATACTAATTATTTGCTTCCTGCTGTCTTTTGTGCCCACAGAGGTAAATGAACAATCAACAAGGTGCACAAGGCTTTACTTACTCTGGGAGGTGGCACAACCTCAGGCAGGTGTAGTGAGCTGTCCTCCAACAATTCATGCAGGTAGAATGGATGTCCTAGAATCCAAATCAACATTTTAGTTTGGCATTTTTTTAAATGTCTGCAGATACTACTACTACTACTACTACTACTACTAGTAAAACAACAACAACTACTACTACTGTAGTGTAATAATAATATCATTACAAGATACACTATAAGGACTGTATTTGACATTTTAAAAGACCTACCATTATCTTGAAGACATTTCTTGAGCTTTCTCGTCGTTTGAAACGAGAGAGTAGCTGGCCCTTGTTTCTCGAGAATAAACTTCAATTCCGCAAGGAGTTCTTGTGGTACCGGTGAGCAAGTATTTTCCAGTAGCTCTGTCACCTTGTCTCTAAATTTGTCATTGACAACAAAAGACAAAGCCATCGCTTTGCTCGGCGATGACAGGATTTAGCTAGACACTACTGCACTGCACACTGCACTTCCTTAAAAACGAAATGTCAATTTAGCGAGACAACTCTATGTCGCTTCGAAAACAATAGACAGGCGCACGTATATTGTCTTACAATACATATAATACAATAACAATACTTTCTTTCTGTATTATACAATAAACATTGCTGGATTTTGGGGCATAACTTACTACGCCGCCATATTGTTTACCTTGTGACACATGACGCAGGTCGGTCATGTGGTTACCGTACGTCCGCTCCTAAAAATAAAAAGTATTATAAACCTTTACATACAAATATTACTAGGAATGCAATATTCATATAATATAGCAATATAATATTGTAAAGTATATGTATTATTTAGTTTAAAACAAAAAGTTTTATAAGTACGCGTGCTTGTGGGTGGTTTGTATGCGTTCGTGGGACGTGCTCTCGCGGAAAAATGGCTGCCTGCGCACTGCGCCGAGGGTTTTTAGCCAGTGTCAGTAAATATAATAAGAAGCACGCACAGAGAATATTGGGTATTGTTGACAACAGCAATGCATTTGAGGTTCCTCGAACACGGGTACAATGCCTAACGTGCGGAGTGCCCAACACCAGTATCCTACAGAAAAGGTTCATGTCGTCACGGTAAGGGGTGCTTATGTGTCCTCTTCTGCTAACATTGCTAGCTGCTAACGACTTTAGCTGAGCACAGCTAGTGGCTGTCATGTGTTTTCAGTTCAAGATGGCACTGTTCACATACCACGTTGGTTAGCGACATCTCTCACGCTGTAGTTTGGAAAACGTCCCATTTACAGTATAATATTGTACCTTTTGAACTTGATATGCAACAGTAGTAATAACAACTGACTGCTACTGGTAGTCAGTACGGTATAGCTGTATAGATTGGGAAATCTCTTGTGAAAGATGACGTGGTTGCTTGCCAAAATCTTAAACTTAATTCTTAATAAAATCAAATGTAATTTAAAGGTGAAGTTATTATTTTCCAATAGCTGTCAAAGTTAATCTTAAACTATGCATCTGCATCTCTGGGCACAGAGAGCAGGGACAGATGAAACACTTTTAAGATTATTGTCATTTTAAAAGATCATGTCACAGACATAAATGCATATTTGTTGCTCACGTGTGCTCTATAAATACCAGGTGCTATTTTGTAAAAATGTGTAACAGCTTCAGTATAATTTTACTTTAAATGCCTTGTTTCATTCGTCCCCCCGTCAGTCGGGACGAATGAAACACAGCTGGGTGGGTGAGACAGATGAAACCGTATCAACTTGATTAAATTGTTTATACTAGTCTAGTTTTTACTGAAAATATCAGAAAATATATATCTTAATATGTAATTGCAAATATGTTATGTACTTTATCTTATAGTATGATTAAACATTTTTTTTAGATCATAAGGCCTAACAACAATTTAGATTTTTCTTTCTTTCATGAAATGCCCTCATAGCCTTTATTGGCCTTTTAGGATAGGATACATCAGGGACAATCTGACCTCTCTCTGTCGTTCTCACTCTAACTAGTTCTGTTAATTCACTGACACATGCTTTAATGAATGCTGTAACGCAGCATGACTGCATTAGCTGCGGACCTTAAGAAATACTCATTGTTAGTCTATGACTTGAGTCTCGACAGTGACTCCTGACAGTTAAACCTCAATTGCTTCTATACTGATAAACTCTGACATGGCAAATGTCAGAATGTGTTAAAGAACAGAATAATCTTGTCAAATGATTATTACAAACACATGAAACCATAAACACAACGTGTCATTAAAACAAATTTACCACTTGTGTGAATTTACTCTACATGACCGAAATCAGCTTTTAGTGTAAAACTCAGCGAAAGTGTAACACATCCACATGATATTTTACACATACGATAATGGTTGCGTGCTTCATGTACTGACAGTTTGACAGATCAGACTTGTATGAGCTCTGAGATAATCATCGTTTTTCATTCGTCCCCGTTTCATCGAACCCTGCTCTCCCCTACATAGCCTTCCATAATCTAGCACGGACTAGCGAGCCGTTTTGGTGCCTTGCCAGGACTGAACATCATTACCGTAGCCAGATTTGATATAGTCTGTATGGCTATGTCTCAAAATTTTGCACAATATGACTTTTGCGGTGCTACGGGTGATTTAATAAAAACTTTTTTGTTAAGTAAAAAGTTAATGTTTCATCTTCTGAACACGTATTTTTACAGTTTGAGTTCATTATGTTTACTAACACCCATGGTGGCTAGGCTAGGGTTACTTATGAGAAGTTATTATGTTATGGCCATAACGCTGCCCCAAATATGAACCAGGACTGAACTATAATACCTGCATTCAAATTCAAGCATCCGTGCAGTAGTAAATGACATGGCCACTGATCAGTAATCTACAGCTCATCCTTGAGATGAAGAAAATCAGGAACAAACAACAATATTAAATCCTTCCCTGTCCACCCTTCACCACCCCACCCCTCCACTGCTGCCAACGGGGGGTGAATGTATTTGTCCTTGGCCAGCTGTTGTCTGCTTTGTTGATGCATACATTTGTGTGTGTGCACCTGCGCCCATGCCTGCATGCATGTACACCGGTGAAGGCGAAGTGATTAGGTAAAATAGTATATATTTTTGTTTACTTCTGACACTGGTGTTTTGAAATATCGTGTCATGTAAGCTATCATTTATTATCAAGAACACTAATAATGGCTGGTGGGTGTGGGAAAGAGAAGGCCAGATTGTTCACAATGACGTTTTGGTCATGGGTTTTAATGTCCAAAAGTTTTCTGTGCATACATACATTGAGGCTTAGGGTGAATTTCTATAGTACACACATTTCAAGGTAATCCATTGCATGGCATGCACTGATTTTCAGTTTACACACATGTATCTCAGTGTGAATGTGGTTTAACGACATAGTTGTGTGGTTTCCTCTTTCTAATGGTGTTGCCTGATCGGCTATTTGGCAGGAACAGGCCTGAAAGCAAGGTTTTGGAGACCGTTGGCGTGTTTGAAGCTGTTAAGCAGCATGGCAAATATGAAACAGGACAGGTAAGGAGGACTAGACACGTTCTCTCTCTCTCTCTCTCTCTCTCTCTCTCTCTCTCGCTCTCTCGCTCTCTCTGAAAGGCAGAGTGTTAATGCAGTGCCACTGTGCTAGTGCCTCTATGTAACACACTAGTTTTCAATGGACCTCCTTTTTTACTTTACTAGAATATCTCCTGTTTTTGAGATTCACTCAATTTTCCAAAAAGACTTGGCAATTGGTAGGCTATATTTGTCAATAGCTAAATATTTAGGTAATTACACAAGTTATTCTAAGCGAACAGCTTTCTGTTTAAAATATTGTTTGTTTTCTTGTAAACTATAGTCAGATACTGAAATGAAAACCACCATTCATTCAGTTGCATGTTTTTCATTGTAAAACCAAATATACAGTTGATGGAAACAACACAATGTCTTACATATGTCCTGCCAGGACTTATCATGTCCTTTGTTGCTTTCTCGTGTGTCAGCTTTTCCTCCACAGTGTATTTGGCTACAGAGGCATTGTTTTGTTTCCCTGGCACGCTCGTCTCTATGACAGAGATGTCACACCTCCCGTGTCTGACAGGTACGTTCGTCACTGGAGTGAGTCTCTTGCTGATGAATGAGTAACCGGTGCTAATGAAGTGCTGTTTGTGTGATTGATTTGTACAAATGCAATTGTGCTGCTTTACTTCCTCCAGCAAGCCAGAGCCCCCAGGAAACCACGGTTCAAAGGAGGTGAAAGGGAAGACTCACACCTACTACCAAGTGCTGATTGACACCAGGGACTGTCCTCATATAGTGAGTCACTTCCACAATTAAATTATACCGTTTTTAATTATAAAATAACATTGATGTGTATGCATGCTCCCACCAGCAGCCTCCATTAAGGAACACAAGCAGCTATACTTGCATTTTTAGGAAAACTAAAACCTTTTGTTTTAGCATTTGTTATTTTTATGAGTTTAAATAATGATCTTGTTAACTGTAATAGGATAAGATGAACATAGGTAAGGTAACATAATATCACATTACCTTATTCCCCATATGATTTCTGCATGGTATGGTATGAACAAAGTTAGAAGTGTGTGTGTGTGTGTGTGTTAGAATCCTGATAAAGACCCATTCATTAGAATCAGGTGTGTTGGAGCAGGGAGACATCTAAAACATGCAGGGCTGCGGCTCTCCAGGACCAGGTTCCCTATCCCTGGCCTAACTCATCAAGTTTCCCTGAGATGTCTAGGAATGTGAATTTGGTTGTGGACCATATCAAACTTTATAAGTACTTTTGTTATTGTTATACTTTTGTTATGTGAACACTGCCCAGACAATGTTTCAGTAGATTCTCAGGTTGCATTGTTATTCGCTTATTACATTTATAAACGGAGCCTCACAAGCAACTTGTTAATAGACTGTACAAAACCATTTAAGGACCACTGTTTCTTTGACAGCCTTTCATTATGACTCTGTTGTTTCTGTTGTAATCAAAAGTCCCAGAGGTCCCAGACAGAAGCCGTGACGTTTCTGGCCAACCACGACGACAGCAGAGCTTTGTACGCTATCCCAGGTAAGCAGCCTTATTGCAGACAGCATCACTATTGGCTCTATTCATCTGCATTCACGCTGGTCATTGCCACCTACAGTGCTGGCACTAACAGCTACATCTACACCTATCTGCACCAGAAGCATTTTTGTCATTTTTCTTTCAAGGAACTTAAAGGCATAATCCTGTATTTGGCAACGGCTATCCACATTTTCGTGATCTTTTGATAATGTACAAAATAAGACATGTGTCTGTTATGTTATATAAACTAATGCTGTTTGCTACTGGGTCTGATTGACTGCAAAGCTGATGAGTTGTTCAACAGTGTGAAGACTTGAGTCTCATTCCCGTACTACAGCTTCCCTAGGCTCTTACTCGCCACTACAGCTATCTACACCTATATGGATGGCTGCGTTTTTAAATGGCGACCGTAAGCTGGCAGAGAAATGTAGTGGTCACAAGGAGTGTACCTTTTTAATGTCTTAAGATTCACCAAAGTTTGGCGGCCTCCACACTTACTAAAGCCTCCAGATCTTTCTAGAAACATACTGTGTGTGGGGGGGGGGTACATTTGAGTTAAATATGGCAGTTGGTGAATGTGTCTCTTTCACTCTGACTCTACCCTGTGTCTCTCTCATGCAGGCCTGGACTATGTAAGCCATGAAGACATCCTGCCCTATAACTCTACAGAGCAGGTCCCCATCCACCATGAGCTGTTTGAGCGCTTCCTCTTGTTCAACCCTGCCAAATGTAATCCTCTCTATCAGCGTCTTCCAACGTTCCATTCTTAATTTGTATGTACCGAGTCTGTCCACACTTCTGTAGCTGCCTGTAAACCAAGTATGTCTTTGTCTGGCCACTGTAGCTCCTCCATTCACGTCTAGAGACACCCTGAAGGCATGGCAGGAGAAGAACCACCCCTGGTTGGAGCTGTCTGATGTCCACAGGGAGACCACCGAGAACATCCGTGTCACCGTCATCCCCTTCTACATGGGCATGAGGGTAAATGGACACGGACACACACACAGACGGAATGATGTTGCTTTCTAATACACGTCTAGCTTGATTTAGACCAGGGCAAGAAATGCATAATTATCTGTAGTTAAAAGGTACAGTTGACACTAGGGCTGGGTGCATCTCGGCTAGCCTTGCTAACAGCAGAAGAACAAAGTAGGACGTGGGACAAATGTTTTACAATGGCATTATGTCCTCAGCACCCCGTTCATGTCGTGCATCATCTGTGCTAGTTTCTGAACAATACAAAACTAACGTGTTGTTAATTTTTCAGATTTATTAACAGGTGATGTTATGGAATAGGCCGAATCGCTGAGGCTTAATGTGTAATGTTAACGTGTGCTTTCTTTAAAACTGTTTGCGGAAGATTTCTATTTTGCATGCACAACTAATCTAAATACTTACTACTTATTCACATTCTGGTCATATGGGGTGCCAATTTAACGGAGGTCGTTTGGTCTCTTTAAGTGGAAAAGATTTGTTGTGTTGTTGTCAACAATTTTGTCAATGTTGGAGGATATCGCAAGTTTACTTTTACCTTCTCTTTCCTGACGCTAATAATAATAAAATAAAACAAGGGCCGCGAGGCTCCACTCACTGTGTCCCATCCATTTCTATCAATATCAAGTAAAAAATAGTTTCATTTAATTTCTACTGAAAGTACGCACCTGGATGTCCATCGCTCGTATGTGCAGGTCGAGTGTTTGTATCAACAAGGTCACCTGTGACCTGGGTGACGTCTGCCCTCTACCCCGGCACTAAAGGCACGTTCAGAACGTGTGCCCTCTGCCATGGCACTAAAAGAAGTGACCTCTGGCAATCTTCTTGCGAGAAGTAAGAGTGACCGGCTAGCTCTGGCGGTCATCCCAAATTCATAGAACTGCGGTTACATACGTAACCATTGTTTTATCGCCCAGCCATAGTTTACACTACTTCCTCTTTCCACCTGTGGTCTTTTAGAGTATACGTCAGAGTGGTGGTGTTGTCACAGATCAGACTGTGTTGTCAATTAAGGCAATCTCTCTATTGGCACTGTAGCTGATGTTATGAATTATGAGAGACACCATTCAGGAACACAATCCTACAAGACAATGGAGACAATAGCATGCATGTATAGTACATCTTCAGTGGCACCCACACATAAAATCTGGGTATGATTATGTGGTCAGGATCAAGGGCTTTTGGGACTCTCTCCCGCACAGTCAAATACTAGTGGTTTACCATAAATGTTTTTTTCTTCTCAGGAGGCCCAGAACTCACATGTTTATTGGGTGAGTACATGGTTTGTTTCAAGACCCCGTTAAGTCTTCCTTTCAAATTCATACCCAGCTGCAAATGGAACACCATTTGGCTGTTTATGCTAAAGCTAATTCCCTTGACTGTAAATAAGACTGTGTGGTGCGCTGCCTCCACACAGTGGCGATACTGTATTCGCCTGGAGAACATGGGCAATGAGGTAGTCCAGCTGAGAGAGCGGCACTGGAGGATCTTCAGCCTCTCTGGAACCCTGGAGACTGTCCGAGGAAGAGGAGTGGTTGGCAGGGTCGGCACACACACCCCCACAAACCCACACCTTACAGAACTATTCCTGAACCTAGAGGCTTTTCACAATGTTCACGAAAATCTGAGACAATTCATTGTTGGGTTTTTGTACTAAACAAAATTACTGTATGCATGCATACATACATACATACATACATACATACATACATACATACATACATACATACATGCATGCATTAGCACTTTTATAACTTGTGTATACTTTGTTTTCTCACAGGAGCCCGTGTTGTCTAAAGAACAGCCAGCTTTTCAGTATAGTAGCCATGTATCCCTACAAGCCCCCAGTGGCCACATGTGGTGAGTTCATTCTTAATGTGCTTTAATGCATTTCTCTCAGCACTTGTGCAATGTACTCACACATGTCCATTGTGTTCGCAGGGGGACGTTTCGCATCGAGCGGACAGATGGTTCCCACTTTGATGTGCGCATTCCACCTTTCTCACTGGAGAGCAACAAAGATGACAAAGCTCCCCCAGCTGGTTACACGTTCTAACTGCAGTTAGATTAAGGCCCACCCATAGAGTCCTGGACTTGCCCTGGCAGCGCAATGGTTTTTACATGTAGAGGCATTAATGTGGTGTTTTATTTCTTAACAGAACCTGCTTTGTAGCTTGGAAGGTTGTGTCATGACTGCTGTGTACGGGTTATGTCCTGTTGGCATCAAAACACACTCCTGCAAAGTAAATGGGTGCAGCAGGCAATTATTTACCAGCTTACCAGTTGGAGAATTGAGCAATAAATGCTAACTGTACTTTGTACACAGAAAAACCGGATGCTTGCCTGTGTTCCACTTGTCCCCACCCCTTCAACATGACACTACCAGGGGTCTGCAGGAGGACCATGTCAGTCTGTTCACATGCAAGATCGCCTCCTTGAACCTAATTGGTTAAATGGTGGTGCACTGAGACGTTTGAGAGATTCAATCCAGAACCAGCAGCAGCAAAGAGATAAATGCTCTCTATGGTCTGAGTGGGTGTAATTAGGATTTAATCAACTTGGATTTAGAGGACCTTTTAATAATGACTGGTCTGTAACCGGAGTGGCTTTTGGGGGAATGTTCGTTTTTTCATCTGTTGAACTTGTGTCCTCTAAAAGGATTTCCCCATTTGAGACACAGTTTAGATGCGTTTCGATAAGGTATACTGTTATCTGACGAGATTAGTTTTTGTGGGCCTGACCTGTGGGAGGAAGGACACTTTTTTTATTTTTGATCAATCATTTGAAACATTGTGGTGCCTGATGTACTACTGTAAATAGACATGTAATTAAAGGCAAACACTATTTCTTTTGGAATATAAATCATTTTTTGTACATTTGTCAATTTAAATATGCATGTAGCCATGTTCAGTGTATATTGATTTTAATCATAAAATCTAATTGAATTGCAGATGTGGTTGTTTGCAAATTAATGTTATTGTTAAATGAACACTTATTCTGTTGGTTACCGTTTACAAAAGTGACCTTGGAAAATGTTTAATGAGGCTATTTGTAAACAAGTTTTTAAAATTTTTGTAGGAGGAACACAATTTACGTTTAGTAATGAGTAGGCCTATAGGATATGCTTTTGCGAAATTAGAAGTACCCTACAATTTCGCCAGGGGTCGCCAATACCATGTCAAAGCAAGAGCTGCTTTATTCAGTAAACCGGATGGATCTTAATATCGGCAAGATGCATCTGTGTGAGGGAAATTAACATTTTCTCAAATAATTGTTTAATAAAACAATATAAAAAATTACATCGGAAATTTACCTGTCGCAGAATAACAGTTGTCTTTAACACGTAGCCTAGTGATCTAGCAGCTCGGGGAGGCCCTCAATGTAAAGAATTTTACAAATTAGAGTTCGCCTAATCTTTGCCAGATAATTGTATCGATAAATCACCCCGATGGCGTCCTGCTTTTACAGCCCTCCCTTGTTTTGCCTCTCTCTCTCTATCTCTCTCTCTCTCCCTCCCCTCCATTCACCGCATATGTGTATGTGGCGCACAAGGTGTTGAGGCAGGATTCGTGGTCACGCTACGCACGCATGTCCAGCAAGCATTGTGTGTTTTGTGATATAATTAATTCCCAGCTAGGGAAGAACCGAACCGCTCTCCCTCCCTCCCTCCGCCCGTTGGAGCTGCTGCGGCCACAGACTCTCCACCGTACTACACCTAGCCTGCAAGAACCCATAGCGGTGTTGACTACGTTTCCCACAGCACACCCAGGATGGAGAAACACCCCTGGGGCAGTCAAGGGAGGAGAATAACACATGCGATGGTGTGTGCAGGTAGCGCTTGACTTGATGCTGGCGAGGGAAAGACAGACGGACAACCAGAGAGAGGTAGGCTAACAGACATAAACATTGCCATGCCCTAACCGCCGCCCCAGTTTTAGGCGTCCTCCACCTTCTCTGCTTCTGCGATCGGCTATAAGGAAGAATTACAAACAAAATAGTCCAACAGAACCAAGACTATCGTGTCGCAAATATTCACTCTCGTCTTTGGAGGTTTTTATTGGGAGGCAATGGTGAAGTTATGTCCGGGATAAGAGACTGCGACGGGCCACAACGGAAAAAGCCTACGGAGTTCACTCAATTGTACGGGACTACCGCCTATTTCTGCCCAGTGTTTTGCGGCCATGCTGTACGTATCCTCCTCCGACCTATTCCCTACTTGAGCTCCTCACTAAGGGATTTTAATTGAACAAGTTCCCGATATCATTTGATAAGATGATTATTATTATAAGGTCATTATTAGATCTGGGGTTTTGGATGCTAGTGTGCCAATTTGGATACTTGAGTTCTATGTCATTATGAATAACTAATATAAATTGGCATCATGCAGGTGCAAGTCCTACCTAAAGTGAGCTGTAGGCAAAGTAGCCTACTGCTCCATCCTTCCCCACACCTGCATGGGCCTGGCCTGCTCTTTGCTGCCTCTGCTTTAGGGAGATGTGATCACCTGACATTGTCTTTTTAGTCCACGTTTTTCTTTTTCTTTCTTTTTTAAATCTCACAAAAAATCCAAACCATCCCTGTGTGACCGACTATACCCTCACGGGCCATCACCAACACTTAACCATGGGCGCAAAACAAGCCAAAGGCCAGGAGGCTGGTGGAGCCAGTCCTCAGCACAGCTGGAAGCGGACCCCCACCAAGGAGCGGGGGGATATTTTGGCCTCGCTCATGTTGAGGTCTGGAGAGCGGCTTGGCCGCGGCGGGACACCCCCGCCCTACCAGCGCCGCATCGGCATGATCCAGGAGATGATGTTGATGGCCAAGCAAGGCAAACAGGATGAGGCCACGGAGATGCTCAAGACACTGCGACAGGTGTGTGTGTGTGTGCGCGCAGTGCATAGCCTATGTTTTGTGTCTATAAATGCTATTAAAATAATCCAAATCAATCCAGATAATAAAAGACAAGGCTCGCCCACACATTAGCAAGTATTCCGCTGCTTTGTTTAATTTGATTCCTTCTCTTTCTACTATCCGTGTTGACTGCTCATTTGTCAGACATGTTGATGTCAGCACTAATGGTCCAATAGCAGCTTGACTGATCAGTGTTTGTTTGGCTGATCGACAATAACAGTCTACCTGACTGGCTGATTGACGAACAGACTGACGGACTGCTTTCTTGCCTGGACCACTATGATCATGAAGCGTGTGATTGCCCTATAGAGTCAGCGATGCAGGAAGTTGAAAACAAAACGCTCCCTCAGAAGCTCCACCTCCAACATTGGACATGCATTGCCAAGGCTGGTAGTGTCGGGTGGTGCGGTCTGCAAGCCTGATGTAACGCTCCATTGGGAGAATTAGTTTCTTTCAACTTTGCATACACCTTTGGTTAATTCTGCCTCATCTAGCTCTACCACAATTTCAAAGCACTTTTGACTTCAGCGTCATCTCACTAACCCACTAACCCAAAACACCAATGTGAACAGGGTTTCCAGACTATAATCTCTATACACATTTTACAGTTGTTGACTACATCTTTTAAATGACCCCTATTTAGTTCAGTCTAAAGTAAACCATGTCAAATAGACAATTCCTTTATTACAATAGTTTGAATTGTTTCAAAACTGTACATCTGTGTCAGTATTTTGAAACATCACAGGCAGAAGAAATGCTAATGTGAGAGAAGATTATTCTGACATTGGGAAGTTACTGACCTTGATTGTCAGACAGAGCTTCTTGTTTGTGTGAGAGTTCCTCTCTTCCCCAGCGGAGTCATCAGTATCAGGCAGACATAACGTCTTTAATAGAATTACTAAAAGTGGAACGAGGGAGGCATTTCCTATTTGCCTTTTAGTTAGTAGATTATGTTGTTCCCCAGAAACATTGTACATTGCATTCTGTATTTTTCTCCATGGCTAAGTTAATGAATGTGCAAATAAGACAACCAGGACTCCCAAGATAAATTATTGGATCTAACAGGATTCCTCCAGGAATTCTCACACAGGAAACGGTTCCAACCTAATGGCCATTTATTACATTTGCTTTAACATGGGACTTCATTAATACATTAAATTACTTTGTGAAGATTGATCCTGTTGAGGGCTGGGACGGGTACAAAAATGGTTCCCTTGCAGGGAAACCGCTACTCTGTACAGCGAGAATCTACAGCAATAGACAGCAGTACAGAGAACTTCTAAAGGCTGGCACTAGGCTGGGAAAATATTATGTAGATGAAGCAGAGATGATGATGAGGAGAAAGCAGATAATAAAATGAGATATGAAAATGTCAATTGTAGAAGGTGATGAGGAGGTACAATATATAACAGAGATTTTTGGTCCAACAGAAACTGAAAAGGTGAACAGTGGATTGGAGCAGAGTAGATATAAACTGCTTGGAAGTATATGTAGAGAATAGAGAGAGGCTTTAGATGAAATGAGAGGAAACTGCTTTTGTAGGCCGAGGCAGCACTGCCCATATTAAGCTAATGCTTGGCTTTAAATTCTCTCTCATGCACATATGCTCACACTCAGGGAAGCGAGGCTTGGGCCTTCACATACTACACTGTAAAGGCTATAGAGATTATGAATATTTCCTATAATGTTTTCTTATATTCATATGTAGCCACGAGTCAAACATTCTTGGGGAAAAAAAAGATTTTACGAATGGAAACCAATGAAAAGGTTTTTAGATAGGACTGCTTTTCACTGGCTATGGTTTAGTGATTTAGCTACGCTGAATGTAGTGTTTTTTTTGTGTGGATTCTGTGGTTGATTGGAGGCAAAGGCTAATTCTGCTCCGCTATGCATGCCCATAATGGGAGGTTATCTTTATGAAATGATGTGGTTATAATTTACACATTTTGCCTTTTAAACATTTCTTCTCTTATGAAATTGTAGAATAGCATAACAACGTAATGTGGTGTAAAGTTCCAGAATGTGAACATCACTGGCTTAGTCTTCCAGTGGAACGTGGGATTTTACCATGTAGGAAGATCAGCCATCTGCAAAGTAAGAATTGGAGATAACATTTGCTGCCATTCGGTTACCTCCGGTGCTGCGAAATGAATACAACACGGAAGTGCCAAACCCTGCAGTTCATCGATTGGCCGCTTGAGGCTGGCTGCAAAAAGGAGTCAATCCCCACAGACTACAGTGTTAAAATGTCCGACATTACAGCAAAAATAAACATGTTTACAGCCTGGTTCAAAAAACAATTTTTGTCTCTATAGTTAGTCTCCTCGTTCATGCCAACTGTACGGGGGTGCATTTCTTTTTTTATACCTCATCAGTTAGAAAGATTTTGGCCATGCATTTTTATCATTATAATAAATAGGCGGCATAGTTACAAGTGGAGTGAGGTATTGCAATGTTGGAGACGGCCAGAGCAAGCATAGTGCGGTGTTCAAATACGTTCTTGAGAAAAGCTATGGGTGATATCACAGAGGGTTTGTCAATTTATATATAATACAGTCTATGAAGTCAGATGTTGGTAACAATACATTGTACTGTGTGTATACACAATGTGCTTTGGTGGCTCTCTGACTCTGGGGAAAAGGAGTTTGCACACAGGGAAATTCAAGAAAATTATAGTTCGTTCATGGTTCAGAGGAGGCAAAACGGTTATTTAGACCTGTATGTCATTGATCAAAAGTAGGACAATGAACAAGGGGAAAAGTATGAGAGAGATAATGAAGGAGTAAGCTAATGAGTTAAAAGCAGTTTGATTTGTTTGTGAGGAGAAATGCACATTGGCTGGTTACCAGTTGCTCCTACTTGTTGCCCGGAAACCTGGAAATCAATGGTTTGCTTGATAGACTGATTTAAGCTGTGTTTGAAATGGTTCCCTCCATCAAGCATTCCCTATCATGTACATGCCATAGTGAACACTCAATATAATACTGTAGAAGATGAGAATTCGAGCTCTTCAAGGTCTAGTCATGAATTGGGGGACGCGTGCATGAACAGAACTCCACTTCTTTCCCATTAAGTAGCATTCAGAGCACTGCTTTGATGTTTGCTTATTGTAATTGGGGTGGGCGTAGTTGATCAGTGAATCAAACGCTGCCACTGATATTCAAGGAGCCCAAATTGGATTGTTTGCATGACTAAACAAGACACCCTTGCCAACGATATCGGATCCAGCTATTTGAGTCAGTGTCGGACCGATATCCGGTATCGGATAGATGCATCCCTACTAAACAAGCAGCATGGCCATATAATTATCTATTCTCTTTTCTGCTTTTGCTCATCAAATTCTACTAATGTTCTGCACAGACACAAGCACATGCTAGTGTGCTTGTATGGTAGATGTGCAATGTGTTAATTATAGGTACCTACTCCCATTGGTTCAGATAAGAGCATGCTTGGAGATTCATTTCTATTTATGGTGTAACTATTTGCATAGCTGCTCAAATTCTTATTTGCCATGGTGAAGTCCCATTGTGTGCTACTGCGTCGCACACAGATGTGTATATGTACAGTCTAACCCCCCATCATCACACACTGAAGGTTATGTACACAACGTTAAAATGATCCATACCAGGCAGTTTAGTTCAAAGTGTATTAAAAATGTTCAACTTAAGTAATGGCTGTGCAATTAATCAAAGTTTAATCGTGATTTCAATTTCGGCTCCTAACGATTACAAAAACAATATTAAAACTGCAAGCAGCGTTGATAGGGGTCAAGCAGAAAGCACAGTCTGATTGGATGACCTCGGAGGAGGAAGGAAGAGAGAC
>JAODTR010053152.1:2500-17825 GCA_025399935.1 Amblyopsis rosae
TCTTTCCTACAAAAGAAAGAAAAATCTACGTTATTTATGTCCTTGTTATTAAGTTCTTTGAATATATATATATATATATATATATATATATATATATATATATAAAAACATTAGAATATTTGTTATTACTTGTACTTGCAGCAATTATTCTATGCTATAGTAGATAACACATGTTGTACATGTCCTGGCATATTAGATAAAGTATGTGGTACATATATATACCCTGATGACGTGCTGCTGTCATTATCTGAACAGGATGATGGTTGCTACGTCAACTGGTGCATGATCTCGTCTGTGGACTGTGGACACGTGTACTGATGGTAGGTTGCCTTTGATAAAAGCGCCTGCTAAACGCTGTAGATGTAGAACCAAGACACCCCCACCCCACACACAAGCCTGAGACGTGAAGCGCCTGAGGAACCGCAAAAAAAGAAGTGAAAAGCTCAGTTCAGACGTACGAGACCCAGGCTGTGAAAACACTCGTTCTCAGGAGCCTCTGCTGAATCATTCAGCACAACTCTCGAAGGTGGAAAAATAACAGAAGCACAGCGCTTGGCTTTTACGCAACACCAGCAGCCGCTCCGCAGGAACCACTGGACGCACGCAGGAGAGCAGAGAAAACAAACACCAGAGGATGTCTTCTCCACTCAGCTGATGCTTTTTCCAGCCACAAATACAAAACGGTCGCCCGATGCGCTGCTGCGAAACACATTTTCTTTCCCCAACCTGTAAATCTTACCTTATATGGGGTCTGTTTGAGCAGTTCGGACCTTCAGGTTATGTAGCCAATGCATGGACGTACGTGTTCGTGCATGAGAGTTTGGGTTTAAAAAGGGAATATTTTCTAATCGTCCGGGGACGGTGTCTCTGGCAGTAGCAGCCATAGTGGTTTGGAAAGCTTAACTAGAGATGAAGAGAACATTCCATGGTCTTCTCTAGATTGAACATTTGACTCTAAGCCTCCGACACACAGACATGCTCCAAAACAATAGCAAAATCACAACAGTTGCATGGATTGAAAAATTACAGGTGGAATAAAAAATATATATATACACACACACACACAATTGCTTAATCAATGTATTACCTCAAATAATATTACATAAATCTAGAACTAAATGTATTATTCATTTGGAAGGTAGAACAAGAGATAACATGCTTAACATAAAAGCTCCATAATAATAATAATAATAATAATAATAAATAATAAGTTGCTAGGAATTTCAGTGATGTCACGTCTACTGATCATTGGAAAAAAGACCAGCCAACAGCTCAAGACTGCATTAATATAGCATGAATGCACACTGTATGCATTTCTATGAGCTTGAGCACATGTTCCATCTAAAAAGGAAATAAAACCACAACTGTGGTCTTGCGGTTGCATTCCCAGCACCACATACTGTAGATCCACTCTGAGTCACATGTTAAACTACATGATGTGTTCAGCACCTGTTGAAGAAACCTGACATGCCAGAGGAATTGTTGTCACAAGTCCATCTGGGAAGCCGTACATTGAAACTGTTTGTGAATGGCTGTACTTAAATACTTTGCAGTTGATTGGATGAACCACCTGGTCATTTTCGCTGTCGGCACCATGGTCGGCTCACCTACAACACGGCCGTATAGTTATAAACACCATACTGATTAGAAAGTTCAGTTGCTACTCAGACACATTCAAAATGATTCGGAGGCTTTCCAGATTCTCACGGTGAAATTCAACTGAAGCTCGCGAGACCAGTGTTGCCAACTCCTCGGTAAGGAAAGTAGCTATTGGCTGTGCTTAAAAAAAAATTAAAAAAAAATCGCTAAAACTTGCAAAATGACATTGCCTAATTTGCATAATCTGCCATGTGATGTGCATGTCATTGTGAATGACGCTGTGGGAGAGGAATAACGTGAGAAAAAAAAGTGAGTAAAAACACCCGAAATATATAGAACTACTTTCTTCTGTCGATTCATGTTTGTTTTTTTATATTACAATTCCAACCCTCCTCCTTTATCCGGGCTTGGGAAGGGCAAAATGAATCATAGAGACACTATGACACTACGTTTTTTTTTTACCGTATGGTCCACTATAAGGAGCCTACAAGCCACAGTAAAACATGAACATGTTGAAGGGCGGCGGGATCAGCCAGCGGCATCAATCCCGGCGCATGCGCGGTTCATCTGCAGTCTGGACGCTCTGACTGCAGCGCTGAGAGGGACTGCTGCGCTAGAACTGGGCCGCCTGTGAGTGCGTTGGGACGGGGGAGGGGCCCACGGCAGCGCCTGCTGCTGCTGGAGGACAAGAGTAAGAACGATACGGGCTTTCACGTCAGAGTCGCCAAAAGTCTCCAGTAACACCAGAAAAAGTCGCTAGATTTGTCGCTTTTTTAAAAAAAGAGTCGCTAGAGGGGTCTGAAAAGTCGCTAAATATAGCGACAAAGTCGCTAGGTTGGCAACACTGTGCGAGACCATCCTGATCTCACAAGCTAGAAGCATGCCCGTTAAAAATAGTAATAACTAATTGGAGAGACAATGTCTACTGTACACATGCTGCTGGCAAATACCTGTACGTTTGCCACCAATCCAGATACGTATTCTGAACATCTACCGTTCTATTAGACCACGTAGTCATCTAGTAAAGCATTATAGCGGTTTTGTTTAGCACCAACATAAAAGGCAGAAAATAAAAAATAAATAAAAAATTATATGCACAACTGCAACCATGTCTAATGTTCATGTAGGGTTTGAGAGATTGGGTAGTGTCACGTACAGTAGGCAATGTCAAAATTGAGAAGCGCTACTCATTGTCACCATGCCTTCGGTCACCGAGTTAAATTAAAAGTGAACTTCCAGTAACTTAGCAACTGCACGGACACATGAAATGTAACTGAAACAAGCTGAGCAATCTATTGCAAATAAATACAAATTATCTTTCAATCACAGTTCTACTTCAACGTCCATGCACAAGACAGACCCTCCTGTGACATATCAGGTCAGATCTGTAGGCAAACTGCTCTTTATTGGGAGGAACCCAAGATACATTTCTGCTCCACGTTAACACACCGAGCATGACCAGTTTACCGCTAATGCTGTCAGCATCACAGGCCGAGACCAAATGTTCCCATGTGCACAGGCAGGGTCATCAGGCAAGGGAAAAGATCTCAGAGAACACATCATCCTGGGACATCACGGCACAAGTCATTGTAAATTACTTAATGCTTTGGGAGGATTTCTGGATTACTCTCATTCAGGAAGTTTGATGGAAAAGTGCATCTTGTTATCAGTGGGTGATCTCACTGGTTCAGTCTGGCAGGATTACCCAGCTGACAAGGACCAAACCAGGCAAAGGTTAGGCTTCAGGAAAATATGGATTGCCGTGCCAAATTACGGCATGAATGACGACAACGCTGGCTCCATGTCTGCTTTCACCCTTTCATGTCGCGGGCCTTTGGCCACGGCTCCTTTAATGTGTGCAGCCGTTTGGTGGAGCTTTCCGTCGGTCAGAGGACACTTCCTCTGCAAAGCAGCAGGGAAATGTACAGCCATGAGTCTGCCACAGCGGAATCGATAGTAATGCACAGTGCCGTTGTTGATCACAAGTGGTGGTTCCATAAAGGACAAAGGTTAGGATGTGGTTACCAGTCTGTTTGGCCAAACATGGTATTAAAAACTGTTTAACTGGGAATGACATGTCAAGGAATAACCCTCAGATAAGTCATCGTTTACTTCTGCAATACCACAAATTCTTGTGCTCCATAAATGGTGAGAAAGTCCAATCCTTTCCGGAAGAGAGTCTTAATCGACAGGCTGACTTTGGCGCTCATAAGAATATTTAGAATACACAGTATCAAGTTCTTGAATTCCTTTGACTGGTAAAATTTTTAACTGACTTACATAAAAGACAAACTGAAAGTCACAGGGTAAACTGACAGTTTACCTTAATTCTATAGCAGTGGGAAATTAGACTTTAATCTGGACATGCTTCTTCCCGATTTTGGTCAAACAATTGCCACAGTTCGGTGAGATCAGATATAACAGGTACATTACCCCTTCAGCCATTTCAAGTATTTTAAGCATTTCAGCCATCTAATTTTGGCTGAAATGCTTGCTCCTCCCATTACATTGCTTAAGTGATTCAGCAACCACCTAAGATCTATGGGTGGCCAGGATGACACATCATGAAGGCATCATCAGGCATGTGGCACAATGTCACAGATAACTCTCAGACATTACACTTCAAAAAATGCCCTATCAAATATAAGTGCAAATATTTTTTTTATGAGCTCGATTATGCTTAAAACAATCAAATGTGGCTGCCAGTGCAGTAAGTGAAATTCACTAAGATTTCTTAAATTAAGTGCAAATGTACTTGAATTAAGTCACTAGATAATCCATTTACATTAGAAACCAGTCCAACTAGATTTTAAATCTAAAAACTAGATTATAACAGTAAAATATAGTTTTTGCAGTGTTAGATAGCTCCCAGATCTGTCCAATGACGTGAGGGCAGATAGTCTAATAATGGTTTAGGTGATTGACATACTGACAAGGTTGTGGGTTTTATGTCTACCTGCTCCGTAACACTGTAACAAGATGTCTACCTGCTCAACACGGTACCTGTAACAAGACGTCTACCTGCTCCTTAACACGGTACCAGTAACACGATGTCTACCTGCTCCTCAACACTTGTAAAACTGAGTCGTGTTGGATACAAGGTTATTCCACTATAAGAGCCAACCGTAACTGTGTCCACCGGGTAGGGGCCATATGGCCACGCGTGGGGCCGAGTGTGTGCTGGGCCAAGGGGTCGAGAACATGCTAGGGGTTGTCACGGTGACGCCACCGGCAGAGAATCCCAATGCCGCGTTCACCCTGAGGGGTCACCCAGAGCAGGGCATGCCTGTCGACAAGTGTGATGTAATGGCTGCCAATGAGAGGAACATGTCACGGTGTCCTTGGTAACGATAGAAGGTGCGAGTGTGGGGGAAAATACTTTTGAAAACCAAACATAATTCACAATTAATTTGCTTCATACTGTAGTTAAAACATTTTCAATTAGAAAACGTTACAAGGTTTGAATCACTATTATGTTTTATATTTAACTGAGTAAAGAGCACATTTGCATGTAATGTTATGACGACTTGTAAACACATCTGAGGATACACGTTGAAATATTTCTTCCTCAACTGCGTGCTGGATAACGTATCACTTTCAAAATAAAATTGGGAGATGCAAAAGATTTTCTTCAGTAAGAGAAAGTACAGGATGAGAGAAATGACATCACATTAACCACTAAGAAAACAGTATTAACATAAAATAAAAAAGGCGAATTACTCACTTTATTCCAGATATTCAAATTCATTTTTAATAGGTGAAAGATGATATGAATATGATCTTAAAAAAGCAGACATGCCATCATAGGACTGGAATGTGAGGTGGAGCATAAGTAGATCATACCTGTGTGTGTGTGTTTGGCGTGCACGTATGTGCACGGCTCCTCTGGCACGAGACAGGTGTGCTTTGAGAACCAGAACATTCCCAGGCTGTGGTCGTGCTTCGCTACAGACCAGTAAACAGGTGGCAAAAGCCGATCTCACCCAAAACCGCAGTGGCAGATCAGGTGAGGTTGACTGGACCAACAGACATTAAAATAATAACAACCGCACAGAGAAGAGTGTGTGTGTGGAGGAGGAGGAAGATGCTATTTTTCCAGACATGTTTCTGCAATCATCATTCCTGGAGCAGTTTGTGTTTGAAGTGAGCGGGCTGCAGAACAGCGTGGCTCTTGCTGGACAGGAGCTGATGGAGAACGCAGGTGCGGTGATCGGTGCTCACGCCAGGACAGGGGCGGAGAGAGGGCACATGCCAACAGCTGTGTGGGGTGGGTGTGCTATTAACAGGGAGATGACACCAGACATGAAAATGTGTTTGAGTGTCAAAGGTGAAGTCAGCCATTCTAATCCGCTTGGTCAAATTCAGAGGCTATCTGACGTCTTTGCACACTGCACGTGTGGGCAGCTCTGCTTCCTGAGCAAATGCTTTTTTCCTGCCTACTGCAACATGCAATCAGGTTCAAGTTCAGTTAGGTTGACCGACCCCCAACAGTAATCAAGCAAGCATACAGATGGGCAAATGCACGCTACCGCCACTCTCCCTCAATGACAACACACACACACAGAAAATACACACCCACGGCTGCCACTAACACATTCACAGTAGCCTCGTCCAGTACAAAGCAGTCTACATTAGCTGCAGCCCCATCACTGTCAAAAGTACATTAGCCCAATCCAACACACACACACACACAACCATACAAAGTGAAACAGGGTGCTCTCTGGCATAACGGCAGCAAAATGTTTTTCAGAGAAAGTCCCATTCATTAACATTTCTGAATAAGTCCATTGTTTACTATCACAATAGAGTGCTGCAGCTTTAGTTATTAGTACATTTCACCACGTTACTAAATATTTTTGGCAGTGTTCATTCAGACATAATACAAATAAATCTTCTGAATAGTATTTTCTCAAAGTGCATGCATATCTTAAAACAGTTTCAATTGACAGCTCCCCCCGATCACTAACTCACTGTCACCTAGTCTAGCCTAGCCTGCCTTTAGAAAGTCTGGGACACGTCGCTGGTTAACTTTGTAAAGACCCGCCTACATGACAGGAGAGGTCTTTTGATTGACATGCATGACAACCAACCACATAAGTCAATGACCGAGTCAGGCATAAAATGTACAGTGTAGGAATCCGTTGGGAATGATATGAGAGGGAACAATATAACTGTGGCTGTTTGCAGGTCTTGTAAATCTGTTAGCTAGGCTACAGTTTATGCTTAAAATTGAACATCTTAAATTAGTAAATAAAAACTTCATGAGTGACAATGCAAACGGCCAATGAAAATTGATTTCCTCACTTCTGGACGAGTTCACAAGGGTCTATGAATCAGACATTAAGCACAGATTGCCGCTTATGTGACACAGTGCTAATGGACGGATTAGGCTGAGACCAGAGCCATGTAGTAAAGAGTTGCGTCAACAGAGGTTCAACTTCCAGGAAGTGCTTGGTGGGAAATTTGAAATCGATAAATACAGATGACTGCATATTTTGGTCATTAGTAGTCAAATGCATTGATTTATATTTACAATTTATAGGGTACCTTTAGTATTTGCTAGCCTTCAGTTTTACTTTGCCTTGAGAATCAGAATAGTTTCATTTTAAGGCTTTTCTCATCTGAAAATATGTTTTCACTCTTCTCCCGGCTTTTCTACATTCACAACAGGCTCTGCTGGGTCACACGTTCATCCAATAACCTGCCAAGTATTTTTTTTAAAGTGTTTGTCCTTTTGAAACAGTTTCAATAGACGGCTCTGCAGATGGTTGTGGCTAACACACACTGACACCGATATCTGGTGTGTCAGCGTAAAGTATTTGTGGCTAACTTCCGGGAACTGTTTGGAGGTCCCACTATTCGCCATTGCCGTGAAGAAACGTGAGAAGCGGTCCATTGGAGTGAAGGAAGTCGACAAGACTCTCTTCTACATGGCTGAAACAGTCACGCAACACCTGGCGTGCGTGTTTTCAGGTACGCGCTGTGCACCACCATCCAGTCCATCCAGTGTGGAGCAGGTGGCAAGAGGTCATCGTGCCATGACATTATCGTGGTGCCATGGTGACCTCACACCACCTGTCACGTTTTAATGGTGACAGTCATTCAAGGCACAAACTATTTAGTAAACTACGGGCATGCATGCCCCTTACATAACTATATTTGGTTACTAAAAGGTGTTTGTACATATTTCTACTGTACGTACTTCGTCCTACCAGCTATTTTTGATTTGAGCTACTGTGGCATGACAGCAGCTGTCCGCTTGTATGGAACTAATGTACTACGCAAGCAGGACACAAGAGGAATATGAACGTTTGTCCGTGAATGAGTGAGTGCATGCACTTCTCCTGCATTCAAGGATTTTAAATGAGCTGAGCAGGGGACTTTTTTTTTTTTTTTTAAACACCCTGAAGCTTAATGGATTGGTTGCTAAGCAACATCAAAATATGTTTTGATGAATGATGCTTTATGGTTTGAACTATTAACCCGCCTTTCAAATAGATTGGGACATTGGGCTATCCATATAGGCTGTGGGTTGGACAGGTTATAACAGGGAGGAGTTGGGCTGTCCATATAGGCTGTGGGTTGCACAGGTTATAACAGGGAGGAGTTGGGCTGTCCATATAGGCTGTGGGTTGGACAACGTCCACATGGCTAACGTGTGGTATTAGATTGTCGTTTCTCAGCCGTAGGCTACAGATGCACAAGATGAGGGGCTCTAGAGAACCACCTCTGTCGGTGCATAGCGCACTGTTGTCCATAATGGTTGTCTCAACATATTTTAATATTTTGAATTTCATGCATTTCATATCAGAATGATATGAGGTGGAAGAGTAATGCAGGCGTTATTTGGTACAGGCTACTAAATAGTGACGATGACAAATACTCAAATATTTATAAAACACCCAGGCAAATATGCGGCACATACATGCAGCAAACAGTTTCGAACATTTTCAAGGAAACGCGGCATTCAGTGAAAAAGTTAATTTGAACGTTACCCATAATTTAAAATGTACATTTGAGACGCCCAGGTGGCCTCTAAGCCCCAGGAGGCAAGCCCACAAAGAGGCCTGTGTGGATGGGCGCTGTATCACTGCCAGGTGCCTCCATCAGTAGAGGGACCCCAGGTGTGTCTCAGATTCCTCCAGGAGCAGAGGACAAAAAGATCAAAGCCCGACCAGAGAGAGAGAGAGCATAGCTACGGGCAAGACGTAGGTGTGACGACAGAGAAAGCTACTTTGAAAACAATGACAAACAGATAGTTCATCCAATCAACTGCCAATTGTTAAAACCGTTTCGATGGATGGATCCCCAGATGGACTTGTGTCTAAAAATCCATTAGGCTATTCTACACAGCACTTAGCCTCGGGCTAAGAGCATTTTTAGGATGTTCTTAGCCCTGGGCCAAAAAACAACAGTTTGTCACATTTGTCAGTTAGAGTTAGGCAACTTGCATTTAATCCGGGGCTAGTAGAAGTGCAGTATGTGTAGCCCTGGGTTTAGGTCAACCCTGGGTTAAAAATGTGTCTGAGAAAGGGGGCCCGGTTTAGCTCTTAGCCCAGGGCAAAGGATAGCCCGGGGCTAAGAATGAGCAGTGTGAAAAGCCCTAAAGTGGTGTGACAGGTTAATGAACGGTAGCCTACAGCAATGTTCCTTGATGTGGGAGACGTTTAAAAACGTTGTGGCGTTCATGTACATGAACACGTTTCTTGACGTGGTTCTGTATTGGTGATAGCTCAAGTATTAAAAAGGCACAAGGTTTGTCTCAATGTTGTCGCGCAGAGCCAGCCTTTACTCACGGAAGTCTGGGACACAACTCTGGCTAACTTCGTCAAGCTCTGCTTACTTGACAGGAGAGGTATTTTGAATGACAGGCACAATGACCAACTACGCAACTCAATGACAAAGTCGACGTTAAACTATTGTTCTGTTAGATAAATATACTACGATTAACAACTAAAATTAGCAAAAAAGCACTTCGCTATCGTCACACCGGAATAACATACAGATACAGCCGATGAATAACGACTTCCTCACATCTGTAAAGTCAGTAGATCCTACAAGGGTACATGTACCACACGTTCAGCAGAGTTGCCTAGGTGACGTAGTGCTGATGGACAGAAGAGGCTTAGACTAGGGTTTATATATCAGTCTTCAGCACAGAGTTGATAATGTGACATAGTGCTGATGGATGAGAGGCTGAGACTTGTCTAGATGCGCTTTCTTGAAAAACACTTCAGGTATTCTTGAGAGAATGCATTCACAACATCTTGGGGTGGCTGAAGACCACAATCGATAGTTTAACATACTGGAATACAACGCTATGCTGCTAGCGTGAGGAGGCCCAAGAGGCCCAAGGAGGTCCAAGTCCAGGAGCGTTCAGAGGGAGTTATTCCCTGGTTTCACACTTGTTCTTGGGTGTTGCCTTTCTTCTGACCATGACCAAACAACAACACAGACAGAACATTATAAAATATAACTGCATAACTGCTGCGGCTTCACACAGGAGCTTCAAAAGAAGAAGTGCTGAAATTCTTTCCACATGCAGGGAACAAAACAATTCAATAAAGAGAAACTCAAGTACAAGCATTCCTTGAAATGAAGGAGTGTGGCGGGGGGCAGGCCATTAAAATACACAAAACACCTTGCTGCTTCCTCCAGAGTCTAAAAAGACTTTCCAGTAGAGTTGCTTCTTTCTTTCTCTTTCTTTCCAAGCCCTGCACCTTGAAGCGTGAGGTATCCCACCGGCACCTGGTCCTTTCTTCTCTTCTCAGAGGTTGACCTCTCTACCAGAACAGGCCTTACGCAGCACCAGCCAAACTGTAGCTGCGTCCAGAGCTGAACCATGTTCAACGTAACAGAATAAGCTTTGCACAGGGTTTGCCACGTTGTAAAACAACTAAACAAAAAGGCCAGACACGCCGTAGCGGTCGAACACGTCCATCAGACGCATTTGTAATGAGTCGTAATCTACCAGATTTCACAGCTCTGCCTTGACACACACACTCCTGTTATCGCATTATGTGCTGTTAACACCCCCTCCATCGAGACTGAAGGGACAATCATTCACATAGCATGGAGGGAAACACACCATAGTGTGCAGTACCCACTGCCCAGGCCAATAGGAAAGAGAGTTGTGAACATGTGTGGGATTATCTTTGGGTGTGCTGTTGGTGCCACAGTGAACAACACGACCACGTCGGCTTACTTGTGACAAATGCTGGTTGAAGAATGGGATGCCATCCCACAACAATGTTACCATGGTGACCAGCATGAGGAGGAGCCAGGCTGTTGTGGCGGTGTGCGGTTCGTCCACACACTACTGACGCTGCTGTTTGTTAAATTAATACATGGCTAAACTGCCAATATGTCTTGTTTCTTCAGACTTCAATCATCCAATCCACCAAACAACAGTGCAGCCCACATACTCAGCTCTGCTGCTCATCCCACAAATGCTGGTTCCTTACAAATGTCACACCATTTAAAAAGGGAAATAACTCCGCTTTGCAATGGTAGAAGATTTATTACCATGAAGTGTAACAAAGAAATTTAACAAACCCAAATGTCCTCACTTTGTGTTATGTTTATACATGTTTGTGTGTGTGTGCATGTGACTGTGTGCGTGTTTGTGTGCATGAGTGGCTGTAGTAAGTGTGTAAATCTGTCACCCACGAAAGCATACAAAAATATAATGTGTGGAGACAGAATGCTGCTTTCAGTGCTTATTATATTAAGCAAAAACACTAATAGCCATACTGCAAAGACATCTGCGGTATATTGTCCTGAATAAAAAAAGGTTTCTCTAAGTACGATATTATTAAATTATTAATGTAACAAAGGCTGCACATACATTACTTTTGCTATGTGGTCTGAAAAGGGAAGTTATTTGATCAAAATGCATCCTAATTAGCATTTTGTTGTATTACAATTCTGTGAGTGTACTGAAATTAATTTTGGTGTAAAACATTGTTCTAACTTATACGGGGTTGTAACCTGATAAGCCAGAACCCATCAGGGAAGCCATCCATTGACACTGTTTAGAACAGAGCAGGCACATAATAAAACCTTGATTGGATTGGCAGGTGATCAATTAAATGATCCGACAGTGATCACCGCCAGTTAGCATCAAACCTAAACTACACCAGTAGCTCCCAGTACGGCGGCACTGATGGTCAGATCTGCTGTTGGTTCTGACTGAAACGCAATAGCCTCAAAATCAAACTGTAGCATGCAAGATCAAAGATGTGTTCAGAATAAACCAACGTTATATCAGAATAAACGAACGTTAATCATGTTTGCGATTGTTCGCAGACATGCTTGCTTGCTTTGTGTTCGCTGTTCATTTGAGAATGTTTGCGAACAAAAGCAAACTGGTCGAGGAGGTGGTTCTCGGAGAACACACATTGATGCTGGACGAAGGGTTTAAATCTGCTTTTGGGAGGTGTACACAAAAAGGTTTACACAAAAAGTTAAAAGAAAACATGCCATTTATGAATGTTCCTCAGGATGGTATCATGAGGCTGTGCACGTGGCAGTTACAGAGAAGGTCACGAGCAAGTCATGACCAAGTGGATCATGTGACCCATGTGCGGTACTGGCAGGGTGTGGAAAACAAGAGGAAGAAGGGTCTGCATCAGATTGGGCGTCTACAACGGTCTAAAACGGTATAGTCCGCTGTTGCAAGCGAACTGTAAGCTAATACACTCAAATTCACCAAATTTCTCGTCGCAGTCCGCTAGCTTACTGATTGGGTACTTCTACACAGCCCGTGCGCCGTAATTATTATACAGATACACACAATTCCTCCTCTAACCCATCCCTCAAAGGAGCAGTGGGCAGCCGCTGTGCAGCGCCCGGGGACCACCTCCAGGTAGGGGCCGGTGTCTCTGGTCACATGACACTGACTGGAGTGTGAACCTGACATGTTTTAGATAGTGGGTGAAACCAGAGCAGCCGGAGGAAACCCACGCAGACACGGGGAGAACATGCACACTCCACACAGAAAGGCCTGGACGACTGGGGTTTGAACCTGGGACCTTCTTGCTGTGACGCCACAGTGCTATCCACTGGGACAGCCAGCTGCCCAGTTAGCAAGCTTTCCCGAGAAGGACTAAACCTGCCTTTAATGGATTCATTACAAGAAAACCTGTGTGTGAAAGAGAGAAAGAATGCTCCACTGGAATGTGCACACCTGCAGATCAGATGCATCACACAGGAATGTCAGTGCCCTATTTTCCAACTGTGCCCATCCATGCTGGGAGAACATTCCTACTGGTACCAGGCTTATGGATGTTTTCCTGACTGGCACCCTTAGCAGTGGAAAAACTACACTTACCGACTGGACAAACTCACGCATGGAAATTGGAACTGACTCCAAAGGGAAGATGCAAATGCACCAAACATGCACGCACAAACCACACGCGCTCAACAAGATACATTAACTCTGACGCCACGTGTATTGGTTAAATGATGACACATTCTTTCAGTACCTTTGTTTGGTAGAGTTGCATTCACAAAGAATTTGAAATGGAACTTGCATCAAATTAAATATTTCACTCATTAAATATTTTATGGAGGAGATGCTGTATGGCTATGTACTGCATTGACAGAAATATGATATGCTCCTTAGTTATTAGTGATATCGAAATATGGCACTTGAAAGTCTGCTCCCGAATGTTACAGCAAGGTATATTCAGTTTTAGATTGGTGAATGTGTCAATATCCCTAAATAGGAACATAAACAAAGTGGTGAACACCGCTCGTATCAACAAACTGTAGCACTACGCTTTGCTTCACAGTGCATTTCGACACGTGCCGCCGCGGAGGATACGGTTTGATTTGAGCTTGAAGTTAGCAAGAATGACCGACCCTGCCTTTAAATATTGAAGGCTACAAAAATACACACTATGCTAAAAAGGTCCTACTGTCTATTGTCAATGTAAAGATCTAGCAGAGTAAATGCATACTAAGCAGAGAATGACTTCACACAAATATATATAGTTGGATGGTTGTAATCCGAGCTCTGATCTTTGTTTTTATAGCCGGGCCCGTGCAAAGGCCTTCAAGGCGGACATCAAAAATGCAGGTTCCTCTATTCACTTCAACATCAACTAGCAAAACCATCCTTTACTACGTAAAGTTTGGGACACAGCGCTGGCTAACCGTGTCAGTACCCGCCAAATACACATCATTTAGTAATTTGTTGGAAAACAAAACAACAGGGCTGGTTGTTTACCGGTCTTGTAAATCTGCAAAATGTGTAGGCTATGGTTACTGCTTAAATGTTTAATTTTAAATTAGTTAATAAAAGCAGTGCACTGGTATTACAGCGGAAATTTCAGGGACACACACAGAGTATTGTGAGTACTTTGACTCCCAAAAGTTAGATAGTCCTTGTCGAGCTTACAGGGGTATGTACGGTATCAGACGCTCAGCTTGCAGAGTTTCTTATGTGACGTAGCGCTAAAGGACGGAAGAGGCCGATACTAAACGGGACCCAGTTAGATCTCCCAAGATACAGTACATCTCTTAAGTTAAATCTTAAGTGAAACACCACATTCAGGAAATGGTGCCAATCATCAATACGACATCTTAGAATGTACATGAAAACATGGAAAGCAAAAGAAAGCATGCCATGATACTTCCTTTTGTTAGTCTCACAACAGCATGTTTCTGTGCAAGTTAGTAGGCTACCATACACATGACAAGCCACACCGCTCTGTGTGAACGTGTGCCATTTTCCACCTCAACTTAACGTGCGTAAATAAACCTTTGCATGTCTGCACCACTGCGAGAGGTCAGTGGATTTGAAATTGTGTGCTGGTGGAAGGGATGTTTTCTCTACACTAGTAAATTGCAGTATCTGGCATAATATTGACGTGTACTTTACAACAATGTGTCCAGCCACCAACAGGTGGTGGAGGAGTCTAAACACCACGCCACACCATTAGAATAACACTTTACCATTCACCTTCAAGCAACAATGTGACACACACACACACCCTCACTAGCGCACACACCAGGCTATAGTATTCCCTTCCTACAGCAACTACAGGTATGCTTACGACATTAGCCCTTGTGCTTTGAACATGCAAACTCATTTGTTGTGTCCAAGTTGGTTCTCCCGCATTCATTAAATCATCTTTCTTTGTAATACAGCACATCTAAATTCACATAAATCACAAGGACAATAAAGTATATATATATAGCGCTATCTATGGCTCCGCTATCCATGTGCACGAGTGGCAGGACAAGAGCATTACGAAATATTTATGCAAAATTAGCAATTGTTATTCAGCTGTATCATGTCGGCTGAAAGTTGACAAGCTTAGGTAAAAATACCACAGTTTATGTGGAAAAGCACATCATACAACAAATCTTTAGAGAATGGTCTGATTTCAGTGACTGTTGCTTTAAATTTAACAAGTCACCGCCCGACTTCCACCTAGCTGTGTTGACGTGAGGCTACAACTGCTTTACTGCTAGTACCGCTGCAGGCTACTCAAACGCGGTTTGAACATAGTTTTATGGGCTTTGGACCACATATGGTTTAATTTCAGCAGTGTTTTCAAGGTGTTAATATTGCACATGAATTCCGCCTCGCTGTCCAGACTACAATAAAGGATACAGGTGCAGTGACGGCTCCTGCTCCAAAAATTTGGGAGGGCAATTGTTTTGGTGACCCATTCAATAGCCTAGGTACATTAAAGGTATCTAAATCATTCTAGAG
>JAODTR010053163.1:0-17823 GCA_025399935.1 Amblyopsis rosae
GTTCCACCAAAATTTCGTACGTCTAGGACAAAGTGTTCGGGGGGGCTGATCTGTAGGGGGCGCTAGCGAGCCATTTTTCCACGCCTATTCGCGAGACACCTAAAATCGGCGATTTCTCGGGGAAGACACGTGTGTGGAAAGTTTCGTGAGTTTTCGTGCATGTTTAGGCCCCCTAATAACAATTTAAGTCGGAGAAGAAAGAATAATAATAATAATCACTAGGTTTTCAATAGGGTCCTCGCACACTGTGTGTGCTCCGGCCCTAATAATAATCACTAGGGTTTCAATAGGGTCCTCGCACACTGTGTGTGCTCGGGCCCTAATAATGTTATGCGTTTAACCGACGAGAATGTTTGGTGCCGACTAGCAAGGATAGCAACGTTTATCCATGTAACCGACCAATCGCGCACATCCCTAAAGTGGAACGACTTCTCTTTAGTAGCAGTGATTCAGGCGCATTACATGCTGTAAATATAATTTTCAGCATGTAATATAGTTTTAAAGCAATATGTCTGCCCTATCCGGAGCAATAGTCGCTTCCTAAGTCGTTGCTGCCTCCTGTCTCCCCTTCCCCCAGGAGAAGCTAGAGCAGCAGTATGCACAGAGCTACAAGCAGGTCTCCATGCTGGAGGACGACCTGGGCCAGACGCGCAGCATCAAGGAGCAGCTCCACAAGTATGTGCGCGAGCTGGAGCAGGCCAACGACGACCTGGAGAGAGCCAAGAGGTCAGAGCCACAGGGATTGGTCTAGAGGAGACGTCACACATGCTATAAATATACCGTGTTAACCACTTCACTAGCCGGTCTGTGATCTAGATGTCCTGTCAGTATTTCTTCCCCAACTTAACAGTTTTGTGTTTGGCCTCGTCTACACATAGGGCTACCATAGTGTCCCTGGAGGACTTCGAGGGCCGGTTGAACCAGGCCATTGAAAGAAACGCCTTCCTGGAGAGTGAGCTGGACGAGAAGGAGTCTCTCCTGGTCTCTGTGCAGCGGCTGAAGGATGAAGCGCGAGGTACAGTGTTACTGCATGGCTATCTTCACGCTGCTATACGCTCATGCCCTGGCTGTCAATATAATGCATAATGTACATCTGTCACGCGTTCTCTCGCCTACATCTAGCAGTGCAATCAGCAAAACAAAAAATGAGTTTTACCGCGCATGCTCTCACTTTGCTGCAGCGTACCGTGATAGTTGTTAGCTAGCTGTTGGTAGGGCCGGTTGCGCGCTACTGCAATTCCGCAGATGCACCCACTGCACCTTCGTCATCTTGTACTGACATGTACTGTAGACATTAGTGGTGTAACGGACGTACGTGACCCGACGCACGTGACCCGCGGATTGATTGCAAAGTTTAACCATCATTGTGAGTTTTACTGCCACTTTTTACTGGCACTTTACTTTTAATGTAATGATTCCATAAATCTCCAGTTGCAGTTAAGAGACGTTGAGAGCGCTGAATGTTGAGTTTTCACGTGATCGGGGCATGTTGAATCCCAACCAATAAAACTGGGAGGCTCGCTTTGAGGAAAAAAAAGTGAACTGATGTGCACAAGAGGGCTGATCACAGAGCGTACTTGGAGATAAAGTTCCATCGTTTTCAGTTGTCTTTTCTCTGCCGTGTTTCACACACTGTGCCGGTGTATTTGAACTAATACGGTTAATAAATCAGCTTCACATTCATTATACTTGAGTGTGGTGTGCTACGAGCTATAGTCTATTATTATTGGTTTTCTTCGACATCTGCACTCGGCTGCAACAGCACAACCTCGCGTGTGATATTACTTTTAAACAGTTATACAAGTAAAAGCACCATTTATTTGTTAAGGGTCTAAACTTGGCAACAGACATGTTTGTTTATTTTATACATTTGGCTGAGCCAATATGGGACTGAACTGTTGACAAGCAGTTATAGCTGGTCGATTAAAACGATAACAATTATTGCATAATAACAGCCACCCAAGAGTAACGTATATGAAACGCAACCAAATGCAACCCATTTCATTATTGATTTTTTTTCTGGCCAAGAGAAAGATTCAGTTCAAAAGTTTAGCTCAGTCTCTCCCTCTATCACGGGCGGACCAGGATACGCACATGGATGTATTATAAGAACTGGATACAGTGTTTTAAAATGGTGCCCATTCATTTAAACTGAAACTGTTCAACAGTGCATCCGCCAATAGGGGTGGAGCTCATAGACTTATTATTAGATAGACACAGTGAAGTATTTGCTCATTGTCGCAGTGAGGCGCTTTTTCTAATTAAAGGTGTCGCCATATTGGCGAAGTGGCTCTTTCGACACATGCGCAGTACAAACAGAAGATTACGCTGCAACCTGCGACACTGGAGTTCCCGACCTCAAGCCCTTGTGCACGTGCGCCGTAGTACAACACAAAATAACAGAAGTTTTTGTTTTGGACTGTACTGTTATATTTCAGTGCAGTATAAGGCCGCTTGAGGAAGTAGGTTGCGTGGGTCACGCTCTGGCCGTCTGTCTGTCCTCTGCAGACTTGAGGCAGGAACTGGCGGTGCGGGAGAGGACCACAGACAGGATGTCAGCGCCCAGCTCACCCACCGCAGACATGGACAAGATGGACACGGCGGTGCAGGCTTCCTTATCCCTGCCAGCCACGCCTGTGGGGAAGGGCGTAGAGCACCCCTTCGTCAGCCCCAAAGGTCAGCACCTTTCTGTATATGCTGGAATCGGACAGCGTTTCTAATGTTTGATCGTTTTATTTTGTGTGTGTATTGTTACCCTGTTAAATGCTAATAACAGTAGCACCCCCCTCATAAGAGGGTGTACACTAGGGTCTAATGTTCTAGAAGCACTGCTCCACAGTATATATCATGCCTAGTCTACATGTACACAATATATTTTTAAACTTAGGTTTTCCTTATTAGTTTCAAAATAAAAATTGTGTCTATACAGCACTGTTTAATGAAATAATGTCCAGCCACGTTCAAAAGAAATTGCATGCTTTCATACCTGTGAAGAAAAACGCAGTATGTAAACGAAGGATATAGCAACTCCCACCCCACGCTGATGTCAAACGAAGAAGATTCTGGTGCACACGCTGACAACCCTGTTTCACCCATCTACACGTGAACACTGATTACGGCGTTTTTAAGATGTTTTGTTGAAACTCTGTCTTCCGTATGCACTGATCACGTGTGGATGAAAGCTACACATTTAAAAATAGCTGTGTACACGTGGACTAGGCGTCAGAGGCAAGCCTGTGTGTGTGTGATGTACGTGTTAATGCTGCCTGCACTGTTCTCCACCAGCGCTGACCAATGGCTGTGGCAGCTCTTCGCTCACCCCCTCTGCCAGGATCTCTGCCCTTAACATTGTTGGTGACCTGCTGAGGAAGGTTGGGGTAGGTGTTGAATGCTGCCAAACTGAAGGGTTTCTTCAAGTGAAATTTGTGGGACATGTGTGTTGCCCTTGCAATGGTTCCCTGTCACCCCCTGCTGGTGTCTCCCTGTATTTAGTGACAGTTGTTGAACGTCTCAGGAATGGAACTTGCAATATACAAAAATGACGTTGCAGTTATGCTGTCCTGAATCACAGGGCAAGCAGTTGAATGTTGAAGCTAAATACAGATTTGTTCCCATCTCTTTTGTCTCTAGGCTTTGGAATCCAAGCTAGCTGCCTGCAGGAACTTTGCCAAGGACCAGGCAGCGAGAAAGAATTACTCTGCAGCTAATGGCACGCTGCTGAACGGGAATGCCACTAAGTTTTCCCACTCAATACACACCACCTACTTTGACAAAACGTAAGTCTGACTTTCTGTGGGAGGGGCCGGGGTAAAAGCACACAAAACAACTCACTTTTGACCTCAACGTCTATTTACTGTGTGTTCAATGCGTATCTTGCTGAGCGCTTGTATCTGGTGTTGTGGCCCCTGCAGAACTGTGATTGGACTGGACCCCAGCTCCTTGACCTCATTGGCCTCCGCCAGAGCAGTTTCTCCATCTGGCTTGGTGCCACTCAGTGTTTGAAGTGCCCCCCCACCCCCCCCCACCCACCCACTCCCAATCTGGACACTAACCATCGAACCTCCTGTCCGCCCTACAGAGTCAGGAAACATAGGCCACTCTGTCATATTCTGTCCATACATGCGTATGTTGACAAAGAGGGGTGTGAGTTTTGAATGGAGAGTGCGTGTGTGTGGGAGAGAGAGACTTGACTGTACAACTGACTCGCCTCCATTTTCGCAGCTATAACGGCGTCCAAGTGTGGGTGTGCAATAGTGCAGGTGTGTGTGTGGTCCACACACAGGCATGTGCCTGAGCGCTCCTGTACTATGCTTGCACGAATGTCAACGTGTTGCTTGGCAGACCTCTACTCTAAAGCGTTACGACTATATACTTGGTCTCACTGTACAACAGCAAACTACTATACTCGACAAAGGTCCTTAAACTGACCGCAGCATTCTTTTCACTATTCTGCTGTCATATACGTTCACTTTTATTTGCACAGTAAAACTAATTTCTACTCAGAATGTGTTGTATTTATAAAGGGATATGTTCAGACGTTTCAAACTTAACTCACTTTATACTTTAAAGATGCAATATGTCCTGCTTGTTTGTTTGCACGAGTGCTTATGTGAGGTGGGGTATGACGTGACCTACCTCATATTTACTTTAAAAGATTGACTGACTGAGGTTGATTGTTGAGGTTACAAAGCCATGTAGTCGTAGCACAGTGGTTACAGTACGCTAAATACGCTTCATGGCAATCTCACCTTGAAGTACCTTGAAATACCTTCTGGCTTTACTGTTTTGCTGAATTCATGAAAGGGTTTTATACCTGGTCCTACAACAAACTGGCCCCTGCTTTAGTTGTGTTTTTCTCCATGCTCACTGAAGATTTGAGGAACCGTTTTTGACTTGTTTTAAATTGTGCGTGTGTGTGTGTGTGTGTGTGTGTGTGTGTGTTGGGGGGTCTTATTTCATGTGAAGTCTTCTGCTTCTGGTGTGCCTGGAGCAGTAACAAATTGGTTAGTAGTATTGTGAGATTGTGGACCTCTTAATTGCCTCTAGCTCACATGAAAAGAGAAATATGAATTGTTAGTTTATGATGGCTTCACGCTGTGCGAGAATAGACTTAAAGGTGTGCTTGTCACATAATATGAAACGAGGCTGGGCAAACCACAATATTGCGTTTTGATGACCACCTGTCAAGGCTTTCCTGAGGTGACGTCATCCAGCATCTTTATTAGACGTGTGTCATAACAGCAGCCACACTGCAAGATATTGAGCAAAGATTTAGATTTACTTTAATTCTGATGCATCTTTAGTCCATAGCGGTTACTGATTTAGCCTATGTTGCATCCCAAACTGTCTGAATCCCTTTGGCTCGAACACGGTTGCCTGTCATAGTATATCATAAGTATCATAATGTCTATTTGTAACTAGTAACATTTGTAGGCATAACATGAAACTTTTTAGCTCACAGTTCTAGGTTATGTCATAATGGGGAAAGTCATTTTTAGCACGGTCAGCCTGTTTCTTTGATACGTGGGACAGTTGGTGTACATAGGTTTGTAAATATGTGTACTTTTTGTTTAACTCATTTGTAAATACAATTGACATTAATAAGGTCCTATTTATTTCAGATTCTGTATTGCATGTGTTGAAATGTGTTGTGTGTTTTACAATTGTATAATGTTCAAATGCAATATATTATGATGTAAATTGTTTGTCAGATTTGGTAAGCTAAATAAAGTTTGAGAAGCTCAAAATGCACTGGTTTCACTCTGACACTACACATTTCACTGAATGCAGCCCACAAGCTCCCTTACCAATTTCAATTAACTTTCTAAGTAACGAGTAGGTTAAATAAACAATGTACTGAAGGTGAAAAAACATTTTTAAACCCATCTTCCAAGAAAGGTGGATAAAGAGCCGCTTACAAAAGCAAATTCAGACACTATATTAAAAACATTGCTAAACAATATAATAACATCTCTGGGAAAGTTGCTGCAGGCAGGCAGGCTTCATTGCTATTCGCTAAATTAAGTTGTAAAGTAATTACTGCTCCCAGCCTCTTCACACCCAATTCACCTACAGTAGGAGTCATGGATAGGACCTATAATATAAAGCCTATATTGTGTATTCCATTTTGGTATATGGTTAATATTCTGTATGGAAAGATAATCCATTATAAAGATCTATACTACCCTCTAGTGGTAATGGACCACACTGCCTCTTGGTAACACATACCAGAGGCTGAAGTGTGCAGCATAACATAATTTGCAACATCCAGACATTTACCCAATTCAAATTGAATATTCCACATCACCCCTTGTGCTTCCTTCATTGGCTTCCTATTTAATTTAATAATGTGAAGGCATTGTATCATGCTGTCCCTATCAATTGTAATGTTGGACAGACTGTGCTCACTTTTACTGTGATGATACTTTTCCCCCCAAACATGGCCATTAACAATCACAGCCTTCTGACATAATCAGTGTGTTAGGGATCTTTTGAAGACAACCTTTAATGTTTGTGAACAATATTCTTATCTTATTGGCAAGCTTACTTATGTCTACACCCACGTGTAGAATATATAGCTCTGTAGCTCTACATGCAGGTAGGCTATAAACTTTAAAGATGAAATATTAATGACTTGACTGACGTGGTAGGGCTGAAGCCTAATTGGTTCATGTCAGTGTTGGTCCAGGAATGCATATGTTGGATGTTGATCCAGGAACATGTTGTGCCAGGGGGAGGATTGGTCAGAAAACATAAGCTACAGTACATCTTGTGTTACATTTTAAATAGCTTTTTAAAACTGACATGTTGGTATCAGCATTTTAATGACATGATGATGTAACTCCTTAATAAAGTTAAAAATATAAATCTATATTTCTATATGTAAGATAAGCCCTTAGAATCAGAGATGTCACCAGTCCTATTATAAAATCGACCTAGTTAAAGAAAAAAATGTATGACAGGACAATCTCTAATTTATAGGCTGTTTGCTTATGATAACTGGTGTGAGTGGAAATACATATCAGTCTGCTAAATGCTGTACATTGTATGTATAAGCCTTTGAAATAAATTAGCCCTGATAGCTTCTGATATAATTAATCTAACAATGGGTTTACTTATGATTTATGGCCTATTCAGCTCTAGGCAAATTCACATATTGTATACCGTAAATCATGTTTATTAGCTTTATTGTATATTGCCTCATACTTTTTCATTTGAATTAATTATCTCAATTTTGTCTAGCTTTTGTTTTGAAAAGTGCTAGATAAACAAAATGGTCAATGTCATATTATTTTCAACAAACAACATATGCATAATAATTATCTGTCCATAACCTACTCTGAAATAGGCATTGTTGCAGCAGCAACACCTGTTATTGATCTTTGGATCAAATTGAACCTAAGGCTGTCTAAATTATTTTGGGTGTGCAAACTGATATGGATGTTTACTGATGTGTAAACTGAATGCTGTTTATTGGGGTCAGCAATGGATATATCATGCACTCGACTCGAGATGAAGCAGCTGCTTGTGGGCTTGACTCTCCCCCGATTGCATCACACACCTTCTTTCACAGGCTGCCACAATTACAACACACGTCTGGTCCAGATGTCTCCATCTTTGGATAGATTTTCCTCAGCATGTATGGCTTTTAAAAATTGAACTACAGTTTTCAACTTAAACTACACTGGACCTGACCAAGTATGGTTGATAACATCAGCAGTCAGTGATCCGCCCTATCAGGATGCAAACAGGTGACTTGGGAGAGTCAGGGAGATGTCAAGCTGAAACGTGTGTGTGTGTGTGTGTGTGAGAGAGAGATTTGGTAGGCCCTATATACTTTAAGTCAATCCCTTGACGTTACGCTGGTTGACATGTATGTATTTAGCATTGCGAGAGGAGAACAGTGGAGATATTGGTGTAGCTAAGGCTCCCTTTGTCCCTTCCCCCGTCTGTCACTCAACCCCCCCCCTCCCCCCCCTATAGGTGGAGACCACGGTGCGTCTGCTGTGGTTGTCTATGCTGAAGATGCCCCCAGAGCTGCTGAGGCTGTGCGCGTGTCACCTCCTGACCTGGTTCTCCATTATCGCCGAGGCCGTCTTCTACACAGACTTCATGGGACAAGTCATCTACCATGGAGATCCCACTGTATGGACACGCACGCGCATACAAACACACACGCACGCGCGCACACATACACACGCACACATATAATATATATTTTGATATACATATTGAAATCCCTGTGAATGTCTGTCTGAAATTTTTATTTAATTCCATTACTGGCTGGTTTATGTGAGTTCAAACGCATTGATAATGTTGAATAGTGTTTGATGTTAACGCAGTACAATCGGCCTCATCTTACTTCATCTGCTTAGCTTTCTCTTAATTCTCTCTCAGGCTCCCGCTAACTCTACAGATTTGGCAAACTACCATAAAGGAGTTCAAATGGGTTGTTGGGGACTGGTTATATATGCAATGACAGCTGCTATGTGCTCAGGTAGGGCCCTGTATACCTTTAAAAGTCCTTTGGCTTATTTGTTTAATAGATACAGTATTGTGAACTACTAATGGCTCTTGTCCATCTCTCCATTCAGCCATCCTTCAGAAATACCTTGATAACTTTGACCTGAGCATCAAGGTGATCTACATCCTGGGGACACTGGCATTCTCCATAGGTAGGCACTATTACCATAATACACTGTGCTTGTGACCATGCTTTGTCACATCAGCGTGTCGAGGGCTCAGATGTAATGAATGTAAGAGTCTGTCCCACTGACCTGTGCTTTCGTTTCATAGGAACCGCTGTCATGGCCATTTTCCCTAACGTGTACGTTGCCATGGTGATGATTAGCAGTATGGGCATCATTTCCATGAGTATCTCCTACTGTCCATACGCTTTGCTGGGGCAGTACCACGAAATGAAAGAGGTGCGCGCACGCTCACTCACTCACACATACGCACGCACGCACGCACGCGCGCGCACGCACGCACGCACGCACACACACAATGTGTTGAGTGGTTGACGTATTGACCGGCAGACACAAGGGCTAATACATTTTGATATGGATTAGTTGCACACGCATCACAGCGGTACAAGGCTAAGGGAATCCATACTAGAGTTGTGGAAGGTGTTTTACTACAGAAGAGGGGGAGAGTTGCTACTGGCTGCTGCCTTCTCCCAGTTGATCCTGTAGTTTCCACTAATTATGTTTATTTGTTCAAACGTCACATTGAGCCACATAAACTATGGCTTCTGTGCTCATACAGTACGTGGCGTGTTTATGTAAGGACACTCTTTTCAGGAAGCTGTCTGTCTAACCTAACTGTCTCTCTGTCTCCCTTATCAGTACATCCAGCACAGTCCTGGCAACTCTCGCAGGGGCTTTGGCATCGACTGTGCCATCTTGTCTTGCCAGGTGGGCCTTCAGTTAGTTTTTTTTACATTACATATAGATTTGACTTTCTTCCGGAGGCGTTGGTGGTGTAATGCGTATTGCTCTTCTAGGTGTATATCAGTCAGATCTTAGTGGCCTCAGCTCTGGGCGCAGTGGTGGAAGCTGTGGGCAGCGTACGTGTCATTCCGATAGTGGCCTCTGGGGGCTCCCTCCTCGGCTTCTTCAGCGCCTGGTTTCTGGTCATTTACCCCACACAAAACAATTCGTGAGTAAACGTTACGTAGCATAACCCCGGTTCTCTGTTAATACCGGGAGGTACAGTGGAAAGGAAACCATTAAATGTAGGCTTCAACATTTGCCGTTGAAATAGCTAAGATTGAACTTGGCATGGATACGTAACAGTATTTACTGGTCAGGAAGTGCCGCTGATGGTCACTGTGATTGGCAGGGAGGGGGAGTCTGCCAAACCGCTTGAGAGGCGGGCCTTGACGGCTGTGGAGCACACCAACAGCGGTGGAATGTCTGTCACCGTGGTGATGGAGAAACCCAGCTTCCTGAAACTCAACAAGAAAGGCGGAGCCGCCACCACCACCAACACTTCCTGCCATGTGGAGAACGAGTCGACGCTGTGATTGGTCAGGAATGATGTCGGGGAAGAACATAAATCACCACTTCCTGCACTGGCCGGCATCCATCTGTTAACGCCACCGTAGAGCGACGCCGCTTAAATCATCGTTGCCATTGGAAACGGGGCCTCCAACACACACTTCACCGCCCGTCACACATCCAAGACTATATGCTAGGAGAGGTTTCCATGTGCGCTATGGCACAGCGGAGAGAACGGTGCAGGTCTGTTCTGGGCTCTGCACTTTGGGCTATAGTCAGTTACATGGCCTATAAGTTACATGGCCTGGAAATTTCATGGTCTATAAGTTACATGGCCTGGAAGTTACAAGATTATTTATGTCCGGACACGATGAAGTAAACAACCTGAGTTGCGGTGCCAGTTCTTTTCGCACATTACCGTCGACAACCTGAGTATTTACTGTAGGATGTTATTGTGGAGAGAAAAAGCAGCTTCAGTCTCTCTCAGGGCCTCTAGGTGGTGCTACCAAGCAGTTGCCTGGACAGGAAACTTCAGAGGACTTGCTCACACACACACACACACACACACACACACACACACACACACACACACACACACACACACACACACACACACACACTCAAACACATAAACTCGCACACACATACACAAGCAGACACACGCAAGTACGCTTGCACAAACACAGATGCACATGAAACATGTAAAGTGCCTTGATTGTGTATGTCCACACGTGATTCCTTGTGTGGACATACACATGCATACGGTACATGTAGACACACACACACACACACACACACACACACACACACAAACCACATCCAAAAGGCCGTTGTCATGAGTGACAGATGACTGAGAGAACTGAGTAACCATAGTTACTAAACTAAACTAACAATACTATATACAATATACAATACTAAATACTTTGGCTCTGTAATATGCATTGCAAAATTTTAGATACACACTACACGGTATACTATATATGGAGGCAACCAGTTAATTTATTATGAAAACTAAAAATAACAACAAAATATAATTACTCATTACTTTAAATATCTCTATTTCTTAACTTGGAGAGAGAGGGGGGGAGAGAGATAGGGCGAGAGAGGCAGAGATATGTCCACTCTTAGGCAGAGAGATAGATAGAGAAAGAGAGAGAGAGAGCGAGAGAGAGAGAGAGAGAGAGCGAGAGAGAGAGAGAGAGAGAGAGCGAGAGAGGACGGAATATTGGCGGGCCTTGTCGCTTGCTGGACACAATAATAAATTTCAAATAAGTTCCTCACTTCAGGAGTAAGTGGCTGGCACACACACACACACACACACACACCCATGCACACGCACGCACACACGCACACACACACACACACACGCACACTTCTTACAGCTGGTTTGTTGAGATAATTGATTCTCAAATAGTTTGGAAGACAAGGGGTGGAGGTGGTGTGTGTGTGTGTGTGTGTGTGTGTGTGTGTGGGGGGGGGGGGGGTTAAGGGGTGGGTGAGACTAGAATGAGTGTGTGTGAGTGTGCAATACCTGAGACTTATAAAATATGCGTGGACTTGACACGTGTGTGTGTGTGTGTGCACTGTTTCAGTTTAATTATAGCGAGAGCCTTCGCTCCGACAGACAACCTGTGCAAAATTAAAAAATGTCTGTGATTTTTACACTCGCACAGACACACACACACGCACACGCACACGCACACGCACAGACACACACAGAAACACACAGACACAGACACACACACACACGCACACACACGCACGCGCACGCACACGCACACACACACACACACACCTACACACCTACACACACACACACACACACACACACCACTCCACTGGCTGTCTTGACACAGATAAACCTAGCAGTCGCCACGGCGACACAGACTCAATGAGATGCATTAGTAGCAGGATTTGAATTGGCAATGTAATTTACCACATTTCCTTGCTCCACCTCTCTCTTCCTGCTCTCTCTCTCTCTCTCTCTCTCTCTCTCTCTCTGTTTAATTTATAGAATGAGTGAGATGTGAAAGCGATGGCTGAGAAGAGAGAGCTGGAAAGATTGTGTGACCTTCGGCTTCTTTTCCATGATGCTTATGTTAAACACACGCACACACACAGAGAGAAAGATATATATATATATATATATATATATATAGAGAGAGAGAGAGAGAGAGAGAGAGAGAGAGATTATTTATTTTGGGAGTCACCCATTTTGTATCCGTATCCCCTATGTATCCCATAATGCACAGTAAATGCATATAATTGATGCACGTTGGCCATAAGTACCATAATAAATACTAATTCCCGTCATGAAATACATACAGAATACACTCAAAAATAGTATGTTTCCAGACTAGCCGATCTTGCTTGTAAATGTTCTTTAGGCTACAGTTGGTTTGATACTAAAAAACGATGTTGACCTATGGTGATACATAACACCTAACGCATTTACAATGTTAGCAGTGCAAATCTACAGTATCAGAATGTGGTCCGTTAATTCATTTTATTTTTTATTCATGGTCTCTCTGTTCATCCATCCATCATCTTGACTGGTTATCCATTAGGGTTGCGGTGGCAACCGGCTCGTTACAGCAGCGCAGGTATCCCTGTAAGTCCAGTTGGACGTGCCTGGTACGCCAGGGGCCATCCTTACCAGGCGCCCAAAACACCTCCCGGGTCACCGAGCTGTTCACCAGATCAGGGAGAGTCCACTCAGCCACCCTGCGGTGGAAACTAATTTTGGCCGCTTGTTTGTTTCTGCGATCGTATTCTTTCGGTCACTAACTACAGCTTGTGACCATATGTAAGGGCGGGAACACTGTTCTCTGGATATGGCCTTCTTTACCCTAAATTAGCAATTAAGGGGAACATGTCATTTAAAAAAAATAAGATTAATAAACTAATATACAATGGGAAAATGTGTATCTGCTGTTGATATACGAAGATATTTTACTGCCATTTCTGCTATGTGACATATTGAGGAATAATCTCTGGTTTTATTTTGGCAATTAGAAAAGTTCCCTCTTGTAAATGAACCCCATTTGGATAAACAAGGCACTTGTACGTTTTATGTATACAAATTGGCAAGCCAGTAGCACTGTGACGGCATGCAATTCTTTTTCCGAGTGTTGGGAAGCTTGCAGACCTCACTGAACCTCTAGAGAGGGCACTAAGCTAGCTCATCCGGTGTGTCAAGTGTTCTGTACCAAACACACCTCTTAACTCTGTCGATAGGAATTCTCTGTCAACAGGACATTTTGACAGTTCTGGCCCTGGGCCTAGATACTCATTTAGACGATAATTGAGCTATAAGCTGAGAGTCTAACGTGGATAGCCTCTGTTTAGTGCCAGTTGGTGTGAATGTGTGCATATGCGTGTGTGTGTGTGTGTTTTAAGTGAAACCTAAACCATGTCATTGTGCAACAGGAGGTTTATAAAGTAAGAGAAACCTTGTGCAGACATGTACACACTCTGAAGCCAAATTCTCATTAAGTGCACACACATGCATGCACAGTGCACACACACCCACACAGAAAACTGCATGCACAAACATACACACAAACATACACACACACAGAAGCTCGAATAATACACTTTTTGTGCAGATACATTATCTCAAAACACAAAAGGTTTTGGTGCTTATATACCTGTCTGTGGACTTGGTGTGTGTGTGTGTGTGTGCGTGTTGCGTGTGTGGTTACTGATTCAGATTGACAAGGCGTTTAGGAAGCTGTGTTTGCTCACTATAATTACACACACTTGAGAAATGTCTGCTCTGTGTTTTAGACGAGGGTGTAATCAACTCTCTCTCTATCTCTGTCTCTCTCTGTGTCTCTCTGTCTGTCTCTCTGTCTCACAGACACACACACACACACACACACCTGACATTCTTACACGGATTAGCAACACGCCTCTGCTCTGGAATTCTATCTGATGAAGAAGAAAATAAGTAAGCACACACACAGTCATGCACAGATCCCGTACATAATGTTCATACACATACACACACACACACGCACACGCACGCACACACACACGCACACACACACACACACACACACACACACACACACACACACAGCAACCATCATCACCTCCATCAAATATGTTACCATCTTCATCGTCACAATCATCTTCATCATTGTCATCATCATCGTCATCATCTTCATCATCATCTGTCATCAATATCTTCAGCTCCTTCATCTCTGTTGTGCATAATGGCAGAAATGACAGACCCCAAGAGAAACTTACAATAATATCTGTTATTATATAGATTTTATTGTAGTAGGCTATTCTGCATTTATATACAAGATCACACACACACACATTGTGCTCACAATTTGCATGCTGTGCAGAAAATTCGTTCTTCAGACTTTTGGGTGTTAGTAGCTACAGGTAGATTCTTGTGGTGAGAAAAGCGTGTATCTTCATACCTGTACAGGTATGAAGCAGGAAATGGTAACTCACATAGCAAATTTTGAAATGTGCTGCTTTTGTTTGTATTATTTGTTAAATGATTGTTTAAGATTGCATGCATCATTTAGAAAAACAACTGTGCTAAAGGCATGCTATATCATGTATATATGCACATTTCCTTGCAACTAAATGCAGCTTACAGTCAAGTTTTTCCACCCAATATGTTTTAGTCTCATGATCAACTAGTGATGTTGCTACTCTACATTGCAGGTTATACGGTAGAGGGGTAGATGCCGCCTTGGTCAAGGATAGCGGGTCGATGGCGGCGTTCCCTGAGCTGGGAAAGAGAACTGTGTGCAGAGCCAGCGGATGTTTGCTGGTCATCTCCTGCTCGGTGGGGGAGTGTTGTAAAGGGGAGATGCTGACATGGTCCTGGACAATGTGTGGATGGTGGTGACTATCGCTGCTGAAGCCATGTCTCCAATGCAGACAAACGCTATGTTTGTTGAGCGGTCCTGGTCGTGACTAGTGCTAGGACACTTCCTCGGACCTGGGACTGCAGTGGGGTCTGTTAATGCTAAAATTTACCACACTTAATTAACCAACTTACAAAATGCTTTATATTTCTCTGATGTCTTAGTTCTTAAGGACGGCACAATGTGAAACATATTATTCAGTAAGAATTATTGCTAAATCGCGTTTGCGTATCATCACCTGTTGCATCTTAACCATCCTAGAGGGGTGGATTCTTCCCTCTGTGGTCCCTTCCCAAGGTTTCTTCCCTTTTTACCCCATGGTGTTTATAATGGAAGTTTTTCCTTGCCCGGGGGGGAGGAGTAAGTTAAGGGGGTGTTGTTTGTTTCCATGTGAAATGTAGACTGCACAGCTCTTTGAGACTGCAATGTGATTAAGGGCTTCATAACTAAACAGGACTTGAATTGCTTATATCTCTTCAAAGAAGGTGGTGCGGCTATAATGCTCTCCATATTCATTTACAATACAACCTGTGGCTTAATGCTGGTACAGTACATGCAATGTACTTGTACATGCAAAACAATTTGTTAGCAGTTTGTAAACAACTTTGGTGCCAGGCCCGCTGCCATCTTAACAGGATGTACGGTTGATTTCCCTGACATGTCTGATAGCCACCATGTCTCCTCCTGCGCATCTTAATTGCATTCAAACACCATTTACCAAAGGTTATTAAGCAGCAACTGTCCCCTCCCTCTTCATTTCACATGGTGTGTGTGTGCGTGCGCGCCCGCGCACTCCCTCCCATCCTGAAGCCCCAAGGCTGCCGTCAGTCTTGCCTTTTACCATAATAAGCGTGCGTTTGGGCCCCGTGGTCATTATTCCTGCGTCATGTGGTCTCCGGGCATGCCGAACAATTCCCGCAGATCCCAGATCCCCCGCGGCTATCAGGTTATCAGGGGAGGGGGACACTGTTTTCATTAAGTCGGTCATTTTTCGCACACTGCGATTTGTGCATTTATTTTATTTTAAATAGTTGTAAAAGGCAGGGCCCCTGGAATTAAACACCACCGCAGTGGGACTGATTAACTGGAGGGATGCAGATGGACAAACTGTCGTTGTTATGGCATTTCAATTCCATCGCAATGGGGAGGCATGAAACCACGCCTCCCCATGCACGCGCGTGCACACGCGCACGCACACGTGCGCATGCACACGCACGTACACACGCACTCGCGCGCACACAAATACCAACCTGGTTCCCATTGCAACCAGGCAGCATGTAACTAAACATCTAGACTTACTTTCCGCCTACACACATGCGTATACTATACACATGCACACGCACACGTGCACACACACTCACTCACTCAAACACACATTCTTCAACGACAGCATAAAAACAAACCACACACATAAATATGATCATGTAACATTATGTTACTCTCGGACAGACATACACACACACACACGCACACACACACAAATATGATCACGTTGCACATATAATCATAGAATAAGTGTGTATGGAAGTCTATTACTACAGAAATCTCTCTCTCTCTCTCTCTCTCTCTCTCTCTCTCTCTCTGTCTCTCTCTGTCTCTCTCTGTCTCTCTCTTTGCTTTAGCTATTCCATTTCCCTGCGGAAGTTCAAAACAAGTGAATTGCCATCTTCTTGATCTTGGTCTGTCAACTGGTCTCCTCTGTTGAAGGTCAAAGGGCGCCATGTAGGCCCTCCCAGTGCCTTTGAAGTGGCACCGCAGCAGATGCCACCATTAGTGCCGTGGCATGTTATCACCAGACCTCTGTGACCCTACTATGAACAGAACCCATAGTTATTCACAATAATTAGAAAATCTAATCTGACAGAGAGAGAGAGAGAGAGAGCAAGGAAAGGGGAGTACATTCAGAAGAGGCTATTAAATAGCATTACAGTCTGTGCATTTTACAATAATGTGTATGTTTCAGTTTGCGTGTGCGTTTGAGAAGATTTACAGAGGTTTTTTGTTTTTTTTATGTTTGTGTCTGTGTGTGTGCATGGGTGTTTGTGTATGTGTGTGTGTGTGCACACGTGTGTTGTTTGTTTGCGTGTGCACGCGTTTGTTTGTATCTGTGCTTCTACAGTATGTTTCCTTATTTTGGGTTTGTGTGTGTGTGTGTGTGTGTGTGTGTGTGTGTAATGCATGTTTGTTTATATGTGTGTTTCTACAGTACGTTTCCACGTGGTTGTTTATTTTTTGTTTGTGTGTGTGTGCGTGCGTGCGTGCATGTGTGTGTGTGTGGGTCTATTTGTTGCTGGCGACCGTGTGTGTTCTCAAGTGTGTCTGTAGATGATAACGGATGGCTTGCGGGGTCATAAAACATGCACACGAGAACAGATAGAACAGGACAGATAGATATAGTGACCGGCAGCTTTGCTAGGTGTTCCCTGTGTGGAAAAGATACACATAGACCTACGGCCAAGCTACGTGGAACGCGTAACGTACGTGGAGCAGAATTCCTCTTTTTTACTTGCTACATCTGCTGTGCATGTACGGCCAGTCATTTCCTGTTTACCATTAACTTGGTTTAAAAATAACAGTTTATGATCAATTTCTATGCAAAAGTGTACCTTGCGTAAAAAGTATGAATAGAAGAGGGTTCTATTTTTATGTTTCTCCGCAGCGTATATGCTCCACTCTCATGCCTATAGCTTTGCCGGTTCCAATTATTAGCATGGAATCGTATTGTTGACAATGTAGCCTGGCAGTAGACATATTTGTTTTATTGAGATCTCTCACAGAACTGAGAGACACACTTAGCCATGCTAATGTCAACTCTGCCGGTATAGCATAGTGAAGTCTATAGGGCACACTCTCTCTCTCTCTCTCACACACACACACACACACACACACACACACACACACACACACACACACACACACACACACAC